>JAMXBD010002743.1:0-166550 GCA_024138025.1 Combretum micranthum | reverse complement strand
AAATGCTATGTTATGATCTTGTGATAATTTATTTGAATTTCTTTATTGTTATGCTTGAAAGTTGAGTTATGCTTGAACTAAATGAGAATTTCGATAATTTCTTTACAAAGTGATAGATCCTCGCTCGCTACCCCCATTAGTTCTCAAGCTATTTCAGGTACACAATAACTTGCTTGATTCCTTGTTAAGATAGACATCCTTTAAAATTATTTTAAATTAAGAAAATTTAATAATTGCTTGAATGAGTGTCTTTTATACCGTTGAATCTAGTTTAGAGAGCAGTATCATACTCAGATTAGGGCATGTGTAATCCCCCAAATTTTACATAACCTGAGTATGATAAATACTAAAAATGTAATATAGAATATATTGATTAATTGGAACAAGTAGTAAAACTCACTCCAAATTTTTCTCGATTTAAAAACGTTAAAGTATAAATGAATTTGATTATAATTAGAAAGATTAAAACCGTTACCAATAAAATATTTCGAAATACAAAACTGTAACTTCTATAATCTCAAATAATTTATAAAACAACGATAAACCAATCGTTAATATAAATTACTGAATCATTTTTCCTTAAGTTCAATACTTAGAAAATAAATCCTAACCTTGTTAAATAATGAAATAATAGTGTTCAAGCTATCTATTAACATATTGAGTAGCCCTAGATAAAAAAAGTTGCTAATAACAAATTAGTATAAATAGCTCCTATACAACAAAACACAATATTTGGTAAAATAGATCAATATCTAAGAATCTAGATCTTAAATAAATAATTAAATTACACTAATATTCTAATGAAAAGATTTAGAGATTTTGGAAATTAAAATCCTGATTTGCCAATATAACATTCAATAATTTTAGAATTAGAAAATAAACAAATTAGCAAATGTGAAACTAATACCAAATATGTGATTCAACAAAAATCTTAGAATAGATTTATGAACTGTAATAAACTCATTCGTACCTTGAAAACCCGAATAAAAATCTCTTTGACCTTAATAGATACCAAAAACGGGATTTCGTATCTTGCACTGATAATTCAAGATATAATTAAAAGTAGCTCTAAATTTCAAAACCATAAGATACAGTTTATTAATAGGGCTTATTAGTATAGAATAATAATTCAAAAAGGAAATACTAAGATTATAAATACATAATAGATACTAATACCGAGCAATAATTACTAATCTAGATCTAAAATAATTTATTAGAACTTGGTTCTTAATTTATTGAACTTGAAAAATATAATCATGTAAGTTAAAAACTAAAAATAATTAATCATGTGAACTTTAAACAAAAATTTTGGAAATATAAATAATTTAGAGTTTTAGTAGTAACTTAGATAATTTTAGCTTGACAAAACTTATACGTAACAATTATAGATATACGTTTATAATTTAGTATTAGCAAAAATATTTTAGTTAATAACTATTAAATAATTAATAAGAAAATCAATAAAAATAAACAAATAAATAAATGAAATGGAAACAAACAATGCAAATCTGTAATCCCCCTAATTTTACGTAACCTGATTGTAACAAATACTCAAAATGTAATACAGAATTATTTATAATGTTTGGAACAAGTAGTAAAAAAAAAAAAAATCACTTCAAATTTTTCACGATTAAAAATGTTAAAATGAAAATGAATTAAATTATAATTAGAAATATTAGAATCGTTACCAATAAAAATATTTTGAAATATAAAACTGTAATAAGTATGATCTCAAATAATTTATAAAACGACAATAAACCAATCGTTAAAATAAAATTACCGAATTCTTTTTCCTTAAGCTCAATACTTAGAAAATAAATCCTACGCTTGTTAAATAATGAAATAATAGTGTTCAAGCTATCATGAATCTATTAATATTAAGTAGCATTAGACAAAAATATGTTAGTATAAATAAAGTAAAATATAATGTTTGGTAAAATAAATTAATATCTAAGAATCTAGATTTTAAATAAATATTTAAATTACACTAATATTCTAATTAAAAGATTTAGAGATTTTAGAAATTAAAATCCTGAGTTGCCAATGTAATTTTCATAACTGGAAAAATGAATAAATTGGCAAATGTGAAACTAATATCAAACATATGATTCAACAAAAATCTTAGAATAGATCTACAAATAGTAATAAACTCGCTCCTAGTTTGAAAAACCCGAATAAAAATTTTCTCAACCTTAATAGATACCAAAAACGAGATTTCGTGTCTTGAACTAATAATTCAAGATATAACTAAAAATAACTCTAAATTTCAAAACTGATAAGATACAGTTTAATAATAAAACTTATCGGTATAGAATAATAACTCAAAGAGGAAATACTAAGATTATATATACATAATATATACTAATACCGAACAATAAATATTAACTTAGATCAAAAATTAAAATTCTAAACCCGCTGTTATACTTATTAGCAAATTCTAAATTCATTAAGACTTAGTCCCTAATTAAATTTATTAAACTTCGAAAATTTAGTCACACCAAATAAAATACTAAAATAATTAATGGCGTAAACTCGGAACTAAAAATTTATACGTGTAAACAACTTAGAATTTATAGTAACTTAGGAAAATTCTATAAAACTCTTAATTAAACATTATAAACATATATTACCAACTAATATTTATTAAAATTTTATGAACGAATATTTGATTAAACATTTTAGTAAATATATATATAAATAAAATAAATAGAATTTGCTGGAAGTTATCACGCCGCAAGTTTGCACATGAGCAGAGGATATCAAACTGGAAATGTTGGCCGAAGTACATGCTTCACGCGCACAGGAGGCACAAGAATTCTCCACGCTGGAATTTGATAACGGATCGAAGAATTTCACGCACTGCAGCCTATTTCCACGCAGCAGCAGCCTCACGTGAGCCACGAACAGGGAGATCAGCTGAAGTTCATGTAGCCGATGTTCTAAATTCAACGCTGAAGCAGGGACGCCACGGACCGAGTAGCTTCTTTCCCCCACGAGCAGAATAGCTCATCGCGGGCAGCAGGAGTGATCGCGCAGTCTCCACGCACAACAAACATGGACATGGTAGGCAGCTTCTCCTCCACGCTCAGCACACGGGCAAGCTGCTGGGACTCCACGCACCTTTCACGCACAGAGCATCTTTTGGATGGAAAACACAGCACTTCAAATAGGGGCAGCTACTCTACGGTGCAGCAGGGGAGGAATTCTTCGGCTGCAGCTGCTCCTTGATGGAATTCACGTCAAACTTACCCAATTGGAACACCAAATTTCAAAACGAAAATGACCACTAAACTAATACAAAAACTCCACATATATCCTACATTAAATAAACGAAAATTCCAGCCAAAACAAATCACAAAACAGCTGTATTTGGAGTTTGATTTTCCACCATGAAAGATACAGCAGGAGCTAATTCAAACAAGGAACTGCAGCTCTGTTTAGAAAATTCAGAGACTTAGTTGAGTTGAAATTTTTGACTAAATGAGCACCAATTAAAAGCCCCAAAATGGACACTTCAAACACCATTTATTAGCTAGAAAACAACAAAAGAAATCTGAAGAAAAATCCATGCAAATCAAGGTAGAAAACAACAACACTGCAGCAGGAAAATTGGAAATTTGCTTTTGTTTTCACACAAATTCTAACACGATTTTGACCCCATTTTTCTTCCAATTTGAGCCCCTATTTTACACACATAAATGACATTAAGTAGCTACCAAATAAACACAATTAAGACCCTCAAATATAGCCACAAAAATCTGTCAAAACACAAGCCAAATTGTCATCCAAATTTGCCAAATTCGTATGGAAATTCCAGCTGCAATTGTGAGCCATTTTCAAACCCAAAACCATTTCCTTAGCCTCTAAAACTTAGCCTAGACCTAGTATATGTATATAAGCTTAAGTTAGACATAATTTGAGCTCATAACTCTCACAAAATCCTCTAAAAAACACAGCTATGAAGAGAAGTGCGTCCAGCCCTCTTCCTTTCTCTTTTTCCATTACAACCTTCAACTTAGAAAGCTTAGAAAACCCTTGTAAGATCAACCATAAATCCCTAGCTCACTTCCATACCCAATCTATACACCAAGCTCATCAAGAACATCAATTTCCCTCTTCAACAACATCCAAAACCAAATCAAAAGTCTTAGTTATCCTAAGATTCAAGAAGGGAAAAACTAGCTTGACAAGGTAAGAAAATCAAATAAGATCTATATGTTAGTTTAGCTAGATTAGTTTTTCCTTAGTTACTCATCCTCTCAACTTCCTCTTTAGATCATTATTTTATCAAGAAGGAGGAGTCAAACCCCATCTATGATCCAAACAGGTAAGAATTACAATAAGTTTAATACTTGTTATGTTGCTTTATAGAAATTTGTCTTATAAATATATCAAGATTAGTCTAATAGTATATTTATGCCATCTAGAATATTTAGGATATAAACACATTAACTTAAAGATTCTTAAGTAAAGAAATCCAAATTTTAAAAGGAAAAAAAAACCAAAACTACACTTAAACTGCAACAAAGCTAAAGTTGGAATTTAGATGACTTATGGTATCCCTAGGAAGATTAAATAAACTGTATTAATGTGTTTATTGTAACCCAAAAATGACCTCACCAATGGAAAGAAAACGAAAAATCCTATGAAATCGACTATTCATTTGTTAAGAACGGATAAGAAACGAATTAGATATTACAAATACAAAAACGGAATCACTGCTGCCAGATCTACACGAACAAAACGGACTGTTCTTGTATTTTTCGTTCCCTTAATGACTTTGTTTGATAAAAATAGTACCACTAATGGATTGTACTCGGAAAATACTATGAAAACGACTATTTATTCGTCAAAAATGGATTAGAAATGAGTTAGATATGAATAAAACAAGTTTCGACTACAACTACTAGGATTCACTTGAAACCTATGTATGTTCTTCATAAACTTTAAAATTGTACAAGTCTCTTTTCTTGAAAATAATTTCACTACTATAAAGTACTCTTTGAGTACTATCAAAACGACTAATTATACAACGAAATCGGATTTAAAACGAATAAGAAATCGCAAATAGAAATTCACTCAATTTTCAATCTCAATAAATCAATACTAAGGTTACTACTGTTTCTATTGATATAGTTTGATTACTACCCTTATTATTATTACTAATTATAGTATTTTGTATTATTGATATTATCATTAAAATTCATTAGGATTATTAATAATGTTATTATTTACGTTAATATCACTATATTTATATTAACATCAACTATTATTCTCTTATTATTAATATCATTATTTACTAATGGTATGAAGATGATTGTTATTATTATACCCGTATTTATTACTAATATTAATATTAATGTTTCAGAACTAATATTACTGATAATAATAGTATTGTATTAAACTTAGCTTGTTTTACAATAAGAATGAAATTGAAGTATAATAGAAATTTGATACATCCAAACTCCATATATTACTTATAGACACTAGGACATATCCGTAAATAAATAGAAATACTAATTTGAAAGACAGATAAGGTTGACGAGCAAAGAATTAATAAAAAAAGTCTTCTACTAAAAGTAGTAGAACTTAAGAAAAGATAACCCCTTGAATAAAATATAGATAGAAATTAATAAAACTGTATCAAATACCGATACAGAATAACTAGGTACCTATAAGGATTCGATTAAATTATTTAACGATACAGTGATCCATATGATGGACTTAGTCTAAAATTCGACGATAAAGATCAACACCATTAAATTATAGGAAGACTTCTCTTACAGAAATAATCCAATAATAAATCTCTGTTATTTCCTTTCATAGGAAAATAGATCAATTCCCGGATCTCCGATAGCTTATACAACAACTTAGCGAGGACCACAGGTGAGTAACTTAGACTTGTTACATTGTTTGTACTTGTAGTATAGTTGCATTTGGAATAATATATATATATATATATTCAATTGATATGCATGCGGGATTGGGATACAGCATGATGCGTGGTGTATGATTGAATGGCAAATTATCATAATATAAGCGATAATCCTATTGTATGATAAATATTGTATGAAATATTTGATGATTGTCTGTAAATTGTATGATCGCCTTAAACTTGATTAACAACTGTCGGTACTATAAATGAAACGGACATGCATTGCACGATTTGCATAAATTGCATTATGTTTTTACGAATGCCTACTACGTGTTAGAATTTCAGTTCTCTGGTAGTGCTTGGTTTTTCTAGGCCGAGGGCTAGTAGTTCTACGCAAGCTTACCTTTGTTCTGTCGGTTCCATGGGAACTAACTGGTAACGAAAGACGCCGCCCATGGTATCGCTGTGAAATGTCTAACACTTAGTGGAGTTTCTAAGGTACAAAACGGGAACTGAGTGTTTAAAACATCATTAACATAAAGAGATAATAATTGTGAGGATTATGGTTTCCTGTGTACTTAGTTTCTCCTGGGTAGGTGATTCAGGGATTGGTTCCTTTAACCCCGATGAGAGGGCGTAAATCTCCATCCTGTTTGGATTCCGGTTTGTCCAAGCTTGTAATTGTTCATATGTTTGATTGATGCATTACATATGATTGATAATAACTTGCTTGTTGTGATAAGTCTGGTTGTTCACTGAGCCCGTGGTTCGCTCACTCCCCAACAGTTTTTGTGCAGGATTATTACTAGCTGGGATTGGGCTAGGAATGTGTGAAGAGAGCTTCTCCAACAAACTCTATTGAAGATAGAGATATAAAATATGGTGAACTTAGAATGTAAATTTTGTATGTTGTAGTTTGGAAACCCAATTTCACTATTTGGTGAGGGATACCGATTCTCTGCGATCTTAGTGGAAATTGGAAAGTAGGATTCCATAGTTGAAATACTGTAATATATTATATCATCCGTATGATAAACTTTTATAAAGAATAGAGTCTTGTATATTCTGACATACAAGGCGGCTCTCATGTTACGGGTGCACACGTGATATGATGGCTTTAGATAAATCTTGTTAGGCCCCCATATTAGAGTCTGACAAAATCAATAATCATGGATAAATGCAAAGCACGGGAGCAAGAGAAGAATTCTGCTGCAAATTCCACGTTGAAGCAGCAGGAGGATCGGTGCAATTTGTCCCATGCGCTGCAGCCCAAATTCACACACTAGGAAGCAGCAGGAGCAGATGAGCAGAAGTTTTCCCATGCGCAGAAATGAATTCACAAATGCTGGAATTGAGGGTTGCTGCAGTTCCACGCGCAGCATCAACGTCAACACACACACACCTTCCACACGCACAGCATTGTTCGGTGGAAAATAGAGCACATAAAACAGAGCAGCAGCACAAGGCAAATCTCGGCTGCTTCATACCCAACTTTGATCCGAATTTGAGTTCTAAATTCCAAATGAAATTGACCGACAATCCAACCACAACACTCCACATGTAATCAACAATAAATGAGGTGAATTTCAGCTTAGATAAACAACCACAACCACTCCAAATATCTTTGCAAAAATCGGATCTTAACAGCTGCAATAGAGGAAAAATTCAACAAACACAGCAGCACACATACCCAAATTGAGCTCCGATTTTTGCAATATTCCTAGGTTTCAATGAGCTGATATTTTTTACTAATTAAACACCAATAGAGAGCCTTTAAATGGACACTTCACACACCAATAATTAATTAGAAAATCGGATCCAAAATCAGTTCAAAAATCAAGAGGAAATGTTCTAGAAATTTCAAATTTTCAAACTTCAAACTTCAACAGATTTTGACCCGATTTTTACACAATTTAAGCTCCTAATTTTACACACATAAATAGCATTAATTAGATACCAAAAAAACACAATTAAGACCCTCAAAGATAGCCACAAAAATCTTCAAACACAAGTCAAATTGTCATCCAAATTTGCCAAAATCGTATAAAAATTCCAGCTGCAATTGTGAGCACTTTTCAAGCCCAAAACCCTTTCCTTAGCTTGTAAAACTTAGCCTAGTCTTAGTATATGTATATAAGCTTAAGTTAGTTGCAATTTGAGCCCATAAATCCCACAAAAGCACCCCAAAAACACAGCTACAAACATAAGTGCGTCCAGCCTCTTCCTTTCTCTTTTCCATTGCAACCTTCAACTTAGAAAGCTTAGAAACCCTTGTATGATCAACCATAAACCCCTAGCTTACTTACATATCCTACCTACACACTAAGCTCATCAACAACATCAATTCCCCTCTCCAACAACTTGTAAAAATCAGTTAAAATGTCTTGGTTATCAAAGATTCAAGTGGGAACTTAGCCTAACAAGGTAAGAATATTTGCTAAGAATTAGTAAACTTTCATTATAGCTAAGGTTGTTAACTTCTATTTAGTTAGGAACTCATCATCTAATCTTTGATCTAGGTTTGATTCTTGCTTAGAAAAGGAAATGAAAATCCTTTTTCCATTCCAAGCCAAGGTAACTTCTAAACTATCAACCTATCTTTATTATAGTTATGTATAGACTTTAGGATGAATTGTTTAGTATTAAGAAAGGTTATGTAGTTGAAAGAAGTTGTTAATCCATTGATGAATTCAAGTGGATAGATGGTTGATGTGTTAGAAATGTTTAGATATTATTGAGAAAGAAAAACAACAACTTAGAAGTATGATAATTATAGTAATAGTAAATTCGGATCTAGGAATAAAGTATACAAAACAAGACTCAAATTTCATCCAATCTAGTCTAAATTCATGTTTAATGCTCCTAAGACTTTATATGAACATGAAACTTGATAAAACAAGCTTTAAAGGCATGATTAGAAGCTCTACATTACAAGAAAAATATTATGAACAATTCATAGAAATTATATATATTAATAATTTTACAAATTATGAGTGAACTAAAGAAATAGATAAGAGGATTAGATAATGGTTTTAAGTTATATAATTGAACAAATGATGATACATAATTATTTAGAATTATAGAAACATGAACTTGAAAGTTAGAACTCTAAGCTTTAGGAAACTAGGAACCAAAAGAAATCAAATAAAGAAAAGTGTTCAAAAGATTAAATAAACTATATTGGTATGTTTGTTTTAAGCCAAAAACGACCCCACCACTGGAAAGAACACGAAAAATCCTATGAAATTGACTATTTATTTGTTAAAAACAGATAAGAAACGAGTTAGATATTGCAAAATCAAAAATGGAAACACTGTCGTTAGATCTACACGAGAATAGCGAAGTATTCTTTCCTTTTTCGCCCCCTTAATGACTTTGTTTGATAAAACTAAGACCATTAACGGATTGTACTTGGAAAATACTATGAAAACGACTATTTATTCGTCGAAAATGGACTAGAAATGAGTTAGATATCATCAAAACAAGTTTTGACTACTGTTATTAGGATTCACTTGAAACCTATGCATGTGTTTCATAAATTTAAAAATTGTACATGTCTTTTTTCTTGAAAAATAATTTCACTACTAGAAAGTACTCTTCGAGTACTATCAAATCGACTATTTATACAACGAAATCGGATTTAAAATGAATAAGAAATCACAAACTAAATAATCATTCAGTATACACTCTTAATAAACCAACATCAATGTTACTGTTATTTCTATTAATATAGTTATGATTATTACCACTATTATTACTGTTGGTCTCGAAAAGATAACCAAGAGAAGGGGTGAATTGGTTATAAAAATTCCTTTAAGAATTTGAAAAAAAAAAAATCCACGCCTCTTGATTATGTTATAAAATGGCTTTTGATCTTTCTTAAAAGATGAAATTAAAGAGTTAAAACTTTAAATCAACACAGCGAATCAAAACAAAATATTCAAGCTCACGAAAAATTGATTTTGGGCTTAAATGGTTTCTTCTTGAAACCTTCTGAGGTACCCTCTGACTCAAGAACAATAACTATACTACTCTCTGCTTCACCTTCTGACTCAAGAACTCATGCAACAAACAAAATTTAAATTGCACGAAAATAAAAAAGAGTTAAGAGAGAGAGAGATGCAAATTGAATTATAGAGGTTCCGCCTTGAGCGTCAATCCTCTCTTCCAGCTCCAAGCCAGGGTCACCGGTAATCCACACCGATTTTGTTCCACTAATCCAATCAATGAAAATTGTTACAAGAAGTTCACAATTCACTCAGCTTGATTCTCCTAAACAATCAATCTACTGAGCCTACTTGTAACTCTCAAACACTCAAGCAATGAATTAACCAGAATCTGAGGAAAATAATAAAAAATCCTCGACAATATTGATACGAAGAAGATGAACAGTGAAATAACAAAGTTTCGCTTTTTTAATCCTTTTTCTGTTTCCGAGATGTTGTTCTCTATGTTGTTGTATCTTCTGATTTGAAGCTCCTCGTTTTTATTTCGTTTCCTTCAACGGTCGAATTAATAGGTTCAACTTCCAGATCATCTTCATTTCCTGAAATTTCGAAAAGATGGAGGATGACGAGATGCTCTGTTCCTGACTTCTCGTTAACAATATCCTTCCAAGTTTATCTTCATGATCCACCTTGCGTTTGAATTGAAACTTCTGATAAGCTTCCATAAGATTGAGATAACTTCAAATTGCATAAAAATCTCAAGTAAAGAATTCAAATTATTTCTCCCGTTGATCACGTCTAAAACTTTTCACTGGATTACGTCTGGAACCTTTCATTTTTCAGAAATTCAAGTTTCATAAATTTCGAAATCCAACTAATTTCTGACAAGCTCCCAAAATCTCTTGGATATGTCTCACGATTCCTTTATAAAATAATTCAAACATAATCTGTATGATTCAGTCTTATTCCAATTTAATTTTCAAATATCTTGGACTTTTTAAATTCAAAAATAATAACCCTGTGGATAATGAACCAACTTTTGTGGAACATATTGAATATATTTCCCAAATATATTCAATCATTGGAGCTAGGTCTTCAACAGATCAAATAACGTGTTTTTCTTCATGACGATGTAAATATTGCACTTTCTGATATACCTTCTGCCTTTTCATCTGTTAACTTGTTCATAACCAATGTTCCTTCTGCTGAACCTTCTGCCTTCTCAGTGTTCCTTTTGCTAAACCTTCTGCTATTTATAATAGAGGTTCTAATCTTCTTGATAAAATTTCTAGATAATTTTCTGACAAAACATAACTTATGATAATCGTTATTTCATTATTTTTGTTATCATCAAAATTCTTAATTGAGAGAAACCAACATTCTCCTCCTTTTTGATGATAACAAAACCCATATATAAACAAAATAAGATTATTCAAAATAAATCTGATTTTCAACAAGTATAACTTATTCATCAGAAATATGGTCCTGCAAACTTCATTTTCCTATAACTTAGCAATGAATATCTAATATTCTATCACATATCTAAATAGATTTAATTCAAGCATCCAATAAGCATATTTAATAAGCATATTAAGCATATTTATTTTGTTTATCTTTCTCCCCCTTTTTGTTAGCATCATAAAATAGATAAATTTCTCCCCTTTAGGATATGCCATAAGATAGAAAATGCATTAGTGCGATTCTAAAAATATGCAGAGTCTGAAAAATAAAGTGCATCAAAGTACAGACATAGTCAGGTAGTTTTGAAAATAGACAAATCAGTTTTCTTTGATTTTCTAGTCACGACTGCTTTCTTGCTGGTTGCTTTTTCCGTTGAGGAAAAGTCTTTTGTGGAGGAACAGTTGGTTGAGGTTGAGGTGGTTGATAGGGCTTTGAGGTTGGTTCAAGGTGAGAATATTCTCAGCAACCTGATCAGTTGAAGCTTGGGTAGAAAGAGATGGAGAGCTTCTAAAGCTTCAGATGTGGTCGACTCGAGATGTTCAGCAGATGTAGCGTTGGTTCCTTCATCAGTGGTTGCCTGCACACCTTCTTCTGCCTGTTTGTTCAAAGCTTCAGTGGTTGGAGCTTGAGAAGAAATCTATGGTTCGCTGATAGGTTGAGTAGGTACTGGATCAAGAGACTCAGGAGATATATCAGCCATAACAGCTTCTAGGTTTATTTCCGTTTGTGGATCAATAGGCTGTGATTCGACCTTCTTTTGTGAATCAACAGTTTGAAGAATAGATTTGGTTAAACTTTTCTTCAAATCATCAATTTTCCTATCAATGATGCTAGCAAAGCAGATTCTAGCTTGATCTGGAGGTCTCTCCTGGGGGTTGAGGAATAGCATCCTCTGAGTCACTCTCTGACTCACGGTCAGCAACCCTATTCTCTTCTTCCCTGATTTCAAACTTCCCACCAGTGCGAATAGTATAGGATTTCTTTTCTTTCCTACCACTTTCTCTTTTCCAGTGTGCTTAGAAGGTAAATTTTTCTTTCTTCTTTCTTCTTCAATACCTCTGCCCACTCTCTGCGCACTTTCTGCTTCAAGAAGCACTTCTCCTTCAGCCAAAGATTTGATCTTTTCCCAATCAAATTTGAACTTACTAACTTAGAATGCCTATACCATGCACCATCTTTTGAAAACCAAAGTTTTTCAGAAACAAGAATCCCCATTTTCTTTAAATTGATTTCTCCAAATTTCTTCAAACCAACTTAGGTTTAAAATTTGTGGACAAATTAATTTTCTTGTATTTGAAAATCTTCATTAACAATTCCATAGGGTCTGTTTTTACGAGTTCTCCATGTATGTTTTAAAATCATGGTAGGTATGTCTAGTTGTAATTTCTTTTTGATTGCTAGAACAATCAAAGCTTCTTCGGTGGAGATGGTGGTTGTACTACCATTTTTAGGCAAAATGCAGTCAACGACAGCCTTGTGTAACAACCGTATTAGCAGTTCAAAATCAGTAGAGAAAATGTCTTTCTCCTTAAAACTTCCAACTCCATCATTTAACTCTTGAAAATTTTCACTTTTGGACAGAGTCATCAATCTCTCATCGTCCCTCACATCCTTCATCTCAAAACATTCTATGAGATCTTTCCGTGTGATCTTAATAACCCTACTTCCAGCTCTAGATTTCAGAGAAAGATCATCTAATTGAACCAAGTGTTCATAAAATTCTTTTATTACTCTTTCATCCATCACTTCAAGAACATTACACAAGTTCTTGCAGCCAATCCGATTTAACCAATGATTCTAGTAGAATCCATTGTTCGAGAAAAATTTAAAATCAATGAATGAGCATTCCCGTACCTTTTTGGAAATTCTTGAAGAAGTTGACAAGGAAGAATTTCCTCTTTGTCTTTTCGCTGGGGTTCTTACTGGTTCTTCTTGTGAGACCGTATGCTCTGAGTCATCTTCTGACTCAAATGTGGGGAGAGCAGGTGGTTGTTCCTTGTCCTTCTGAGCATCCACAGTTTCTTGCTTTTCAGATTCCTCAACCTAAGATCCGTCATTCCTTTCTTTGGAACGAGATTCTCTCAGAGTTTTGTCCTTTGTCGTTGTTTCCACATGATTTTCAGAGTGAGATTGTGTATCCTCTATCTCTATTTCCTCTGAGACGGGTTTGGTTTTGAAACCTTTGGAAAGAAGACGGGAGGATTTTCTTGGTGCCATTGTTAGGGTTTAGATTTTGAAATGAATTGATTTTTGTCAGAGAAAGAGAGTATCGGGTTTTGAGAGGGAAAAGAAGTGTGTTTTGGAAGACGAAGAGACTTATGGAAAAAACTAAATGCCGTCCATCAATAAATTAGCCCCCTTTTTTTAATTTTAAAATTATTTTCATTATCATTATTTATTATGTGTTATTTATTATTATTATTTTGTAAATTAAAAAGGAAAGCACATTCCAACTTCATTTCTTAAAAATTCAAATCTCACTTTATCCAATGGTTTAGTAAAAATATCAGCATATTGATTTTCAGTTGAGACAAACTCAATATTAATATTTCCATTTTGCACATGGTCTCTAATAAAATGGTGTCTAATTTCTATGTGATTTGATCTAGAGTGATGTACAGGATTTTTTGTTAAGTTTATTGCACTTGTATTGTCACATTTTATTGAAATGTTTTTATAATTTAAACCAAAATCTAATAGTTGTTGCTTTATCCAAAGAATTTGTGCACAACATTTTCCAATTGAGACATATTCAGCTTCTGCTGTGGATAATGCAACTGAATTCTGCTTCTTTGAAGACCAAGAAATCAGTTTATTTCCTAAAAGCTGACAAGTACCAGAAGTACTTTTTCTGTCAATTTTGCATCCTGCATAATCAGCATCTGAGTATCCAATTAAATCAAAATTTTCATTTTTGGGATACCAGATTCCTAATTTTACAGTACATGCAATATATTTGAAAATTCTTTTCAGCTTTTAGATGTGTCTCAGTTGGACTACTTTGAAATCTTGCACAAATGCATACAGCAAACAAGATATCTGGCCTAGATGCAGTCAAATATAAGAGATCCAATCAAACTTCTATACAGTTTTTCATTAATCTTCTTACCTTGTGAATCAGCATCTAACCTGATTGATGAGCTCATTGGTGTAGCAACTTCTTTTGTCTTCTCAAATCCAAACTTTTTCAAAATTTGTTTGGTGTATTTTTCTTGGTGAATGAAAATTCCATCCTTTGATTGTTTAATTTGTAATCCCAAGAAGAAATTTAACTCACCCATCATGGACATTTCAAATTCTGCCTGCATAAGCTTTGCAAATTCTTGACAATATCTTTCATTAGTTGATCCAAAAATAATATCATCAACATATATCTGTACAACTAGAATATCTTATTATAGTGCTTGATAAACAAAGTAGTATCAATTTTACCTCTTTGATATCCATTGAGAGATACTCACTAAGTCTCTCATACCAAGCCTTGGTGCTTGTTTGAGTCCATACAAAGCTTTTCTTAATTTGAAAACATGATCAGGTTAATGATCTTCAAATCCAGGTGGTTGTTCAACATATACTTCCTCTTTAATATAACCATTCAAAAATGCACTTTTTACATCCATTTGAAATAATTTGAAATCCTTATAACAAGCATAAGCAAGTAATAATCTTATTGCTTCCAATCTAGCTACTGGTGCATAAGTTTCATCATAATCTATTCCTTCTTCTTGAGAATATCCTTTAGCTACAAGTCTTGCTTTATTTCTAACTATTTTGCCATTTTCATCTAATTTATTTTTAAAAACCCATTTAGTACCAATAATAGATTTATCTATAGGTCTAGACACTAGATCCCAAACATTATTTCTTTCAAACTGATTTAGTTCTTCATGCATAGCATTGATCCAGTTGTTATCATTTAATGCTTCTTCTATGTTACTAGGTTCAATTTTAGATAACAAAGCAAAATGATTTTCTAGATCCTGTAACTTTGATCTAGTTTTAGTTCCACATTCTATGTCACCAATAATTAATGAAGGTGGATGTGATGATTTATATTTCCATGCTTTTGATGTTTCAGGATTGATAGAAATTAATTTTTGCTTACCTTCTGCTTTACCTTCTGACACTTCAGATCGTGGATCTTTTTCTTGGACACCTTCTGCCTTACCTTCTGACGTATCAGAATCTTTCTTTCCTTTGATCTTGTTACTAGACTTTTCTTCAGAAACAATACCATTATCTTTATTCATAGGTGTAAACACATCATCATCATCAAGGTCATCTTTCATGTCAATAAAACGTACATTAATAGATTCTTCAACTACTTTTGTTGTTTTATTATACACACGATATGCTTTGCTTTGTTGTGAGTATCCTAGAAAAATTGCTTCATCGGATCTTTCATCAAATTTTCCAAGATTATGTGCATTCTTTTTCACAAAACATGTACAACCAAACACATGAAAATATGAAACAGATGGTTTTCTACCACGAAACAACTCATATGATGTTTTTGTAGTTAAAGGTCTAATATATATTCTATTCATTATATAGCATGCAGTTGAAACAGCTTCAGCCCAAAAATATTCAGCTACTTTGCTTTCATTCAACATAGAGCGAGTCTTTTGTATTGTTATGTTCTTTCTTTCAACTACGCCATTTTGTGGTGTATAAGGTGCTGAAAAGTTATGACTTATTCCATGTTCTTCACAAAATGAAGTAAACATATCATTATCAAATTCTGTTCCATGATCAATTCTTAATGAAATAATTGATAGTCCCTTTTCATTTTGAATTTGTTAGCAAACTTATGAAATGCTTCAAATGTATCAGATTTGTGCTTTAAAAAGAGTACCCATGTATATCTAGAAAAATCATCTACTATTACACAACCATATTTGCTCATCCTAGACTTCGAGTTCTAGTAGGTCCAAACAAATCTAGATGTAAAAGCTCAAGGTCTTTTTGTTGAAACCACATTTATACTTTTATGAGAAATTGAGACCATTTTGTTCTTTAAACATGTTGAACATTTTATATCATGTTTTATATTTATCTTTGGTAAACCAACTACAATATCTCTTTTTGAAAGTTTTTCTAGATGATTAAAATTTACATGTCCAAGTTTTTTATGCCAAACATGTATACTTTCATTCATAGATAAAAAGCAACACTCAACATTCATATCAGATGGAGTAATTAGATATACATTCCTTTTTCTAAATCCTTCAAATAATTTAATTCCATTAGCATCATATGCGAAACACTTGTTCTTTTCAAAATTTATCTGATAACCTTTATCACATAATTGACTTATACTTAAAAGATTATGTTTTAATCCTTTAACCAAAGAAACGTTCTCAATCATGTATGGGGAATAACCAATTGTACCTTGGCCAATTATTTTACCACGGCTATCATCACCAAATCTTACATACCCCTTTTCCTTCCATATTAGACTAGTGAATAAGGAAGCATCTCCTATCATGTGGCCTGAACATCCACTGTCCAAGTACCACGTTCCTTTTATTTTTGCTCCTTGTTCCTACAAAATATAAACAAGGTGATCAAACCCTTTTGGGAACCCAAACAAACTTGGGTTCTTGATAAGTCAAGCTCGTTTTATCTTGCTTCTTAACTTGATATGAACTGAGCTTGTTTCTTTTATAGAAAAAATATTTTTCAATGTGACCTATTTTGTTACAAAAAGAGCATGCATATGGATGTGTGTAGTACCTTTGATTCGGTTTTTGATATGCATATGAATGTGTGTAATGCCTTTGATTCGGTTTTTGATAATAATCATGTTTCGAATAATTATTAAGCTCATACCTGTACCCTCTGCTATACCTTATGATAGGGTATTTTTGAGGAGCAAACCTTCTGACGTTCCTTCTGCTGTAGTTGTTCTTAGTGTTTTCACTATGATGAACAGTATTTTCGGTATTTCCAGATTTCTGGTCTTTAACAAAAATTGTCTTTTTCACATTATTCGAAGAACTCCTAGATTCGTATCCAATTCCAGTCTTTATATATGAAGGTCTTTGACGATTGATTAACATGTTCAACTTCTTATCACTCTCATTAAATTTATTGAACGTATTCTTGATGGATTGTGAGAGATCCTCCACTCGACCATTTAGTTCTCTAATTTCGTTTTTCAAGACTTCGTTTTCCTTCCTTAATGCATCAGTTTTGACAAATAACTTCTCATTGTCGTTCTTTAATATGTCATTCTCATCAATGATTAATTTGTTAGTTTGACACAAGACATCCTTCTCATTTTTTAATGCCTTATTTTCTATTTCTAGCTTAGATATCTTTGAATCCGCCTTTTTAAATGCCCTAAGAAGCTTTTTCATTTCAGAGTACATGTCAGATTCAGATAATTCTTCATCAGAATTGATACTTACTTCGAAAGCTGCCATCAGACACAAATTGGCTTCTTCTTCATTTTCACTTTCACCTTCTGATTCACTCTCTGATGCGTCCAGATCAGTCCATGTAGCCATCATTGCGCGACTTTTCTTTTTGAACTTCTTCATTTTCTTCTTTAGGATCGGGCATTCGTATTTAATGTGGCCTGGTTGTTTGCATTCATAGCAAACAATTTCCTTCTTTTCCTCCTTTTCCTTGAAGTTCTTTCCTGAATTGAATTTGTTAGTTTTATTGAAGTTTTTGAATTTCTTACCTTTAAAGAACTTGTTCAATCTTCTAGCTAACATCCCGACGCTTTCCTCAAAGTTATCATCATCTTCATCAGAATCGGATGCATCATTGACAACTTTCCTTATTTTGAATGCTATAGCCTTCGGACTTTCTTCAATCTCCTCTGTCGTGTGAAGATGTGACTCATAGGCAAGCAATTTTTCCCTCAATTGGCTAAGGCTCAGTTTGTTTAAGTCTTGTGCTTCTTCAATTGCTGTCTTTTTTGCATCCCATGACTTTGGCAAGGTTCTGAGTATCTTCCTGACAAGATCAGGATCATCCATTTTCTTTCCAAGAGAGGTTAGTTCATTTGTAATAGCAGTAAAGCGATTAAAAACTTCTTTTATTTTCTCATTGGGCTTTATTTTGAAAAGTTCATATTGTTGTATCAAAGAATTGATTTTTGTTTCCTTTATAGTGTTCGTTCCTTCATAGGTATTAGATAAAGTATCCCAAATATCTTTTGCTGTTTCACAAGAAGAAATTAAGTAGAATTCAGAAGGAGCTATTGTAGTAAGTAAGAGATTCTTAGCCTTGTTGTTTTTCTCTATGATCTTCAGTTCTGCTTCAGTGACACCTTGGTCATTGGTCATAGTCACTTCAGTGTCTACAAGAGCAATCACCTTCCAAGAAGCATAATCATTAGCTTTTATATAAGTAGACATACGCATTTTCCAATATAGATAGTTTGTTCCATCAAAATATGGAGCTCGGTTAATAGCAATGTTGTTTTTAGCCATTTGAAAAGATCACTCAAATAAAATAGATGAGAACCGCTCTGATACCAATTGTTGGTCCCGAAAAGAACCAAAGGGGGAAGGGGGGGGGGGTGAATTGGTTATAAAAATTCCTTTAAGAATTTGAAAAAAAAATTCCACGCCTCTTGATTATGTTATAAAATGGCTTTTGATCTTTCTTAAAAGATGAAATTAAAGAGTTAAAACTTTGAATCAACACAGCGGATCAAAACAAAATATTCAAGCTCACGAAAAATTGATTTTGGTCTTAAATGGTTTCTTCTTGAAACCTTCTGAGGTACCCTCTGACTCAAGAACAATAACTATACTACTCTTTGCTTCACCTTCTGACTCAAGAACTCATGCAACAAACAAAATTTAAATTGCACGAAAATAAAAAAGTTAAGAGAGAGAGAGATGCAAATCGAATTATAGAGGTTCCGCCTTGAGCGTCAATCCTCTCTTCCAGCTCCAAGCCAGGGTCACCGGTAATCTACACCGATTTTGTTCCACTAATCCAATCAATGAAAATTGTTACAAGAAGTTCACAATTCACTCAGCTTGATTCTCCTAAACAATCAATCTACTATGCCTACTTGTAACTCTCAAACACTCAAGCAATGAATTAACCAGAATCTGAGGAAAATAATAAAAAATCCTCGACAATATTGATACGAAGAAAATGAACAGTGAAATAACAAAGTTTCGCTTTTTTAATCCTTTTTCTGTTTCCGAGATGTTGTTCTCTATGTTATTGTATCTTCTGATTTGAAGCTCCTCGTTTTTATTTCGTTTCCTTCAACGGTCGAATTGATAAGTTCAACTTCCAGATCATCTTCATTTCCTGAAATTTCGAAAAGATGGAAGATGACGAGATGCTCTGTTCCTGACTTCTCGTTAACAATATCCTTCCAAGTTTATCTTCATGATCCGCCTTGCGTTTGAATTTAAACTTCTGATAAGCTTCCATAAGATTGAGATAACTTCAAATTGCATAAAAATCTCAAGTAAAAAATTCAAATTATTTCTCCCGTTGATCACGTCTGGAACTTTTCATTGGATTACGTCTGGAACCTTTCATTTTTCAGAAATTCAAGTTTCATAAATTTCGAAATCCAACTAATTTCTGACAAGCTTCCAAAATCTCTTGGATATGTCTCATGATTCCTTTATAAAATAATTCGAACACAATCTGTATGATTCAGTCTTATTCCAATTTAATTTTCAAATATCTTGGACTTTTTAAATTCGAAAATAATAACCCTGTGGATAATGAACCAACTTTTGTGGAACATATTGAATATATTTCCCAAATATATTCAATCATTGGAGCTAGGTCTTCAACAGATCAAATAACGTGTTTTTCTTCATGACGATGTAAATATTGCACTTTCTGATATACCTTCTGCCTTTTCATCTGTTAACTTGTTCATAACCAATGTTCCTTCTGCCGAACCTTCTGCCTTCTCAGTGTTCCTTTTGCTAAACCTTCTGCTATTTATAATAGAGGTTCTAATCTTCTTGATAAAATTTCTGGATAATTTTCTGACAAAACATAACTTAAGATAATCGTTATTTCATTATTTTTGTTATCATCAAAATTCTTAATTGAGAGAAACCAACAATTACTACTATTTATAGTATTCCATATTATTGGTATTTTCATTAGAATTATTAATACTGTATTTATTTACGTTAAAGTACTAAACTTATATTATCATCAATTCTATTATCAATTTTTGTCACTAATAACATTATTTACTAGCTATCTAAAAATTATTGTTATTATTATACTTGTTTTTAATACTAATACCAATATTGATCTTTCAATACCAATATTACTAATAATATTATAGTATTAAACTTAGCTTGTTTTGCAATAAGAATGAAACTAAAGTATAATAGAAATTTGATATATCTCAATACGATATTTTTAATTCTTGAAAGATATAGATACTAGAGCATACCCTTAAATAAATAAAAATACTAATTTAAGAGACAGATAAGGTTGATAGGCAAAGAATTATTAAATAAAAATCTTCTACTGAAAGCAGTAAGATTTAAGAAAAAGCAAACCCTTTAAATAAAAAAAGATAACAACTAAAATCAAGGAAAGCAAAATGAAAACAAATAATAGATAAATATTCTTTACTATAAGAGATTAAAACCTTAATAAAAACTATATCAAATACTGATACGGAATAGATAGACACCTATAAGGACTCGATTAAAGTATTAAACGACACAATAATTAATATAACGGACTTAATCTAATATCCGACGATAGAGATCAACACCTTTAATTATAGGAAGACTTCTCTTATAGAAATAATCCAATAATAAATCTCTGTTATTTCATTTCATAGGAAAATAGATCCATTCCCGAACTTCCAGTAGCTTATACAACAAATTAGCAAGGACCACAGGTGAGGGAATTTTGATGTTCTACTATTTGCTTGTGATTGCTACTGTTTGTTGTTATGTTGATTGTATTGCTTGTACGTGGATGACTGATTGATGTAAGTGTTATCATCTGCATGATCACCTGAATAAATGGATAAAGATAATAATTCGACTAAACTAATTGGATATCTCGTCGCATGTGCTTGATCCCTTTGTAGGAAATGTCCCGAATTTGAAATCAAAAGTATTTTGAAATGTATTTTTAAAGAAATCCGACTTGGAATATTCTAGGTTGCTTTTATATCCTTTGAAAAGGAAGAATTTATACTAAAAGAGTTTATGAGATGAGCATGGGACATTTCTGAGTATTGTTGTGACGGTAGATGTTTCCTGAGTCAGGGTCCACTGGTCACGTGGCGATAGATGTTATCTGAGTTGAGGTCTATCTGCTGGATTCACCTTTAGTAGGTGATGGTTAGTATTGGCAGTAGATGTTACCTGAGTCGGGTCTACTTGCTTGATTCACCATAAATTGGTGATGGTTAGTGAAAATCGTCATTAAATTGGCATTATATATATTTAAATATTAACCAGCATAAATCATGTGAACACGTTGGGGAATATTTGTTGTTACCAATGGCAGTTAAGCATTGGGTAAGTCTGGATGGACGCTACCACTGGACAGCCTCGTGCGGGTAAGGCGAGGTGTCCCATGCGAGTAAATATGGGAGACAACTGAAATGTAGACAGGTAAATCTACATCGTCTATGGATCCGGACCCCCATAGATGTGTTGCTTGCATTCATCACATATGCATTCATATTGTGTGTAGATAGATTTATATGAATGTATAATTAATGTTTGATAACTTACGTGACCAGTAGTAGTGAGGAATGAACTCACTGAGCTCGTGGTTCGCTCACCCTCCAATAGTTTTTGTGCAAGATTTTTACTAGCTGGGATTGGGCTAGGAATGTGTGAAGAGAGCTTCTCCAACGAACTCTATTCAAGATAGAGATATAGGATATGGTAAACTTAGAATATAAACTAGATAAATTTTATATTTTTGAAATTTGTAAGTTGAAGTTTGAAACCCATTTTCACTATTTGGTAGGGGATACCGATTCTCTGCGATCTTGGTAGAAATTGGAAAATTGGATTCCATAGTTGAAATACTGTAATATATTATGTCATTTGTATGATAAACTTTTATAAATAAATAGAGTCTTGTATACTCTGACATACAAGATGGCTCTAATGTTACGGGTGCACACGTGATATGATAGCTTTAGATAAATCCTGATAGGCCCCTATTTTTGAGTCCTGACAGTACGGTAGTTTTAAGCGCTTAGACCACCCTTGTCATATTGAAATGACTTTCATAAGTGGTTTAACGGGTAATTGATAGGGCATTTGGTATGGGCATAACATTTACTTATTCTTAAAAGGATATAATATGATTTAATTCAATATTTATGGGAACACTTGAATTAGGTGTTATTATGGATTGAGTTAAGTAAGTTGAGAAACGGCTAGAAACCCTAAATGAGATTACTTATTTGTTTTTGGATAAATTTATCTAGGAGATATGAGTATCCGAGCTACTTATATCAACCCCCTAAGTGTTGTGATCGTTACTTAGGTTCCCCCGAAAATCCCTGTTGTCCGGAGTTTGAATACTCTAGTGTTGTTTGGCTAATTAAAGATTAACTAATAATCTAATGACTGTTGCATTTACATTTAGCTTAAGCATGTGCGTATCACTTCGCATTTGTATTTGTTACTGTGTATTGGGCCTTTGGCTCATCTTTTAACACTTTCAGGTGACGATCAAGATGAGTTTTACGCGAATATGGGATATGGTATCAACTTTGAGGATTTCCTAGATGAGTTGGAGGACTAGATATGACCATGGACCTTGATGGAATTTCTATTTTGTAATAGATTAGTTATGGTGTCTTTTGATGTTTGTATTTGATAATATAAATTGAATTATCTTTTGTGGCTTTTATATAAGGATTGTAAGAAGCTTTTGTTTGTAATATCTAAACTTAGTAATATGTATATCTTGAACTTGTTTCTCTTGTGATATATGATGATGGTGATGTTGTGTCTTTATTAAAAGTTTTAAAAATCATTAGTTTTCAAATTAGTTGATTTTGAGGATTTAGACAAACAATTCTTCAAACAATTCTCTAGGACAACCTTACATATAATTCTACAAGTTATATATAGGAATGTAAGCAGTCGGGTTTTTATAGGTTACCCAACCCGCCCAACCTGATAAATACCCTATTGGGTTTGGAATGGGTTTTGGGATCAATAATAAAACCCTATAGGGTTTTTGGATGGGTTTTGGGATAAGTATAAAACCCGTTGGGAAACCCGAACCCGTTTAAATATATAAATATATATTATGTTTAGCCTCAGTCTCTGAAATTGACCAGCTATGCTTCATTAATTGTAAAGCTATTTTTTTCTTTTTTATTAAATCATTTAGCAAAAGTAAAAAACCCTAGAACAGTAGACTAATACTTTATAGTCTCCACTTTCAGTCTTGGTCTTGGCTCACTCTCGTTAAATTCAAGCCTCTCACTCCCGTTACCGCATTGTTTCATTCAATGATTTTCTTCTCATGAAAATGATTGGGATTTTATAAAGAGGATTGCATGAGTAATGATAAGAGTTTTTTTCTTGGCCTATAAAGTAGGAACGGATCGGAAATAGAAAAAGATGAAAAAAAAATTTATAATGACATTTTTAAATATTTTATTATGTAATGATTCTAATTTTATATTGGGTTTCGGGTTCGGATACCCCATAGGGTTTGTTTAACGGGTTTTGGGTTCATGGACAAAAATCCTATAGGGTTTGGGATGGGTTTTAGGAATTCTATTGGGTATCTGGT
The DNA here is from genome assembly GCA_024138025.1 of Combretum micranthum. Classification (NCBI taxonomy): domain Eukaryota; kingdom Viridiplantae; phylum Streptophyta; class Magnoliopsida; order Myrtales; family Combretaceae; genus Combretum; species Combretum micranthum. Next base: position 142,511 of record JAMXBD010002743.1, on the reverse strand, counting down.
TCAGGTTTGGGTTTTAGTATACTCGTCCCAAACCCGTTCCGGTTGCATTCCTAGTTATATATGATTGGGGAGCCGTTCTCACCTATCTTAATTATAGGGGCGATATTGGGTCCTTACACCATATCACCTATATAAATATCCCAATATAATTGAAATACCCCAAATCTTCACATATATTAGAAATTGGGTTTAGATAGATTTAAATGAATTAAATTAATTATAAGATATAACTGGACAAGTTGACATAACTAGACTAATAATTAATTAAGTCGAATTTGATATTTGAAATCTAAATTCTCTAAACAAGTCATTAAAATGTTTAAAGGATTCCTAAACCTTTAATTCTTAGCTAAAACTCTAATTCCTAAATCCCCACAAAATTTAAGTTTGTTTGCTTGAATAAAAATATCAGTTCTTAAACTCCAACTCAAATTAAATATCTTTTTATTTAAAATAAATTCCTAAATTAAGTTCTTATTTTAAGTTCTTAATTTCTAACATGTTAGTTTAGAAATCATCTTCTAAATACTTTTGGAACTATAGATTTGATCTGGTAGTTCTAAATCCAATGCCTTATTTTGAAAATATATTTATATTTATCTTTTCTATTTTATATTTCTTTTTGTTCCCTACCTTTTATCTTTCTTTCTCTCTCTCTCTCTCTCTCTCTCTCTCTCTCTCTTCTTCTTCTTCTTTTCTTGTATCTATTTCTTTTCTCCTCCTTTCCTTTTCTTTTTCTCTCAAATTCTTCTCTTTAAATCTCAAATTCAAGAAGGAATAAAAGATAATCAAGTTAGAAATGAGGATTGGAGAAGGAAATCAAGCTAGAAGTATAAAAAAAACTCAAGTGTGCATGTGTTCTTAGATAGATAAGTTTTCTATTTCAATTCATCTTTTACTTTAATTGTTCTTCATATGTTTATATGATGTAGGGATGTTATGAATAAGTTAAAAGTGTTTTTTATATATGTATTTATTGGATTTATGGTTGATGGGAGTTGGGATTGTGATGAGGAAATGATGAATTGAGAATAGAGGTTTGATGGAGTAGTTGAAAGTGTTGAAGTGTTTGAGTTGTTTAAAATGATATTTGAAGTGTTTGAGATATTGAAAGTAAAGTATATTCATGTTTGAAGTTGATAATACGTTTTGGAAGACGTTTGAAGTTGTATATGTGTCTAAAATGATCTTTGAAATTGATAAAAATGTTTTCAAAAGTCGTTTTTCAAAAGAACAGGGCTATCAAAAAGAAATTTTTGTGACAAGCCATGCCACAAAACATGTCAAAGGCCTTTTCTTTGAAATTTTAAGTCACATTTTAGAGACATGGCATGTCCTCAAGCTATGTCGTTGGTTGTGGTGATATTTCCAGGTCAACATTTTGGAGACACGACTTGTCTCTTAGCCATGTCCCTTGAAAAGTTGAATTTCTATATTTGATATGTTTTCGTATTTTCATCATAACTTTTTCATTCGACCTCTGATTGAAGTGATTCATATTGATTTAGAAAGCTTAAAAAGAGATCTACAACTTTTTTGTTTTGAGGTTTTACAAATTCGAAAAGTATCGATACTTAATTTTAGTTCTTTCCAGCTATAGTGTTTTCTTAAACAAAGCCAAAACTTGTATTTGATTTCTAAATGTTTGTTGTTAAGTGTAAAAAATCTTTTTAAGTTAATATGAGATAGATAAGTGATATTTGATATGTTATGTTTTGTGATAAGAAACTATAATTAAAGTGAAAAGTATTACTTTGACAGACAAAGGAGAACTGTCCATATTTTGGCGGGACGATATTCGCAACCATAGTGGGGTTCCACATTAGTGTCTGATCAAATAAAGTTTAATAAAAGTTTGATATAATTTCTCATATGAATTTGATATAAGTGGATGTTAGTTTAGTTTCTTATATGAGTTCTTTCCTTAACAGTGATGGATATATGACATATCTTTTGAGACGGTTTCTGATCTATCTTCTAAGATAGCTTCTGCCTCTATTTGGATTTCGTTTTCAAGGTACACAATAACTTGCATATTAGATGTTAGGATAGACATCTAAAATGGATAAAGAACTTAAACTTGACTTAATAATTGATGAGAATTGATTGTTTTTTACATCGTTGAATTTGGTTCAAAGAACGGCATCTTACTCAGATTAGGGGCATGGTAGTTTTAGGCGCTTAAACCACCCTTGTCATACTCAAATGACTTTCATAAGTGGTTCCATAGGTAATTAATAGGGTATTCGGTATCGGTATAATACTTGCTTACTCTTGAAAGGATGTAGTATGATTTAATTTAATGTTTATGGGAACACTTAAATTAGGTGATATTATGGATTGAGTTAAGCGAAGTCGAGAAATGGCTGATAACCCTAAATGAGATTACTTTTTCGTTTTGGATAAAATCATCTAAGAGATATAAGTATCCAAACTACTTATATTAACCCCCTAAGCGTCGTGATGCGTTACTCAGAACCCCCTAGTATTAGGAGTTACGTCGGAAGGTGGGGCTGCCTAGTCTATATGAATAGTAGGGACCACTCAGGGAGATGGACGTGATACTAGATCATTGATGTTCGGAGTTTGAATACTCCCATGTTGATTTGTTTATTTTAAAGAAAAGATAATAACATGTTGATTGTGCATTGCATTTAGTTAAGCTTGTGTGTCACTCCATGTGTGATTGTGTTGCTGTGTGCTGGGCGTCGGCTCATTCTTGTTGTTGTTATTCTTTTTACAGGTTTTGTTGTTGATAAAGATGATGTTGATGAAGTTGATGATGATGAGTTCTTATTGATGTTGGTGATGATGGATGATGAGACGATGATATGATGATGTTGTTGCTATTGATGATGTTGTCTCGGGTTTTTGGGTGCTTCTGTTGACTCGAGAGGGATTATGGACGAGTGATGTGAGTTAGGAGCATTGAGCAGTTTACTTGTTTTGTTTCTTCTTTTGTTTGTTTTATAGAGACTGGATTTATTTATAGATTTGTATTTTCATTTAAGGGCTTTTTAGTGCCCATGTTTTGTAAATAAGCTTTTGTAAAGATTTGTTTAAGTGAAAGTTTTTTCACTTGTAATAGTGGAGTTTTGAAATGCTTTTATATAAAAAATTTTTTTATTAAAGTTTATTTTTCTGCTGCTAAATTCAGTTATATGAAAATCTAACTAAACGATTTCATAACCTAAAATCAAATAGCAATGTTCAACATAAACACCTTCTTTTAAGACAACCTTATGTATAATTCTTAAGAGTTATACGTGGTTGGGAACTTGGTATGCTTAACTTGAGAATTAGCATGTCAGGTCTTTACAGTAAGAATGATAGTGGACGTTATATATATTTTACTTTTATTGCAATAATTACTTTTTTATTTTTTGTTTATCAAGTAAACATTGTAATAGTTCTTATACCTCTATTATAATTCTATTAAATTCGAATTCAATACCTCTCTTATTCTATACGATGAAGTGAACGAGGAGAAAATGTATTAGCATCAATAAAGCCTTTTTTTTTTCTCCCTACAACATCTTTTGAGAAGTTGTAAGATTCTTTTATAACAATGGGTTGCAACTCATATTTGGGTTTGCCTAATTCTTTCCCACTAAAGTTGGGACACCCATGATTTCATTTTCATTTTTATAAATTTTTTTTGCCATTTTTCTATCCTATAAATTTTTAATTTTCTACTAATATAAAATTCATTAAACTGTCAAAATCTGAACTTTGCTACCTAGTCATGGAAATCCTTCATATCGCAACATCGTCCGCATCAAATTTTTAAATAAAAAAATAAAATGTAATTATCATTAATAATTTTTAATTGCTTTTAAATTTGTGATTTCGAAATAGTTTCATCAAACGTCCATTAAGTTTGTAATTTCACTCAATAGAACAAGATAAATCTTTAAGTTCGCACAATTGGCTTTACTTCGTGGAAAAGGTTCCATATTCATATAGAAAACATTCATAAAATAATATGTTTAATTTTTATAAATCTAAAGAGATTTTGATATTTCATTTCTAAGGAATGTCTTAAAAGTTCAGGATTTGCCATTAATTAGTCATATACATTCACATCCATGCTTTGCTGTCGAGTTTTAGGACTTTTCTTATTTTCTATTTTTTTATTTTTTTCATACATCTTTTTATCTTATAATTTTTCATTATTTTTATCAATAAAGAAATCCATAATTCTATTGTAAAAAAATGTATAAAAAATCACTACTAGTAAACACACTTTTATGAACAAGAAGGTTGCGACAAAACTTTTTTTTTTCCCCTAAAGATATGAATTAGCAATAGATTTATGATGACAAAAATTATGTCAAATTTTATAATTCATATATTTTTTTCTAAATAGAATTTTCAATAGATTACAAACAAAATCATTACAAATTCACCCGTGATTTTAGATGCAAATATAATATTTTAGCACCATTTTTTCCTTTTTTTACATATATCAATGAATATCTATTTATAATATAATTTTGGTTATATTTAGTATAATAGGTAAATATGTAGTATATAATGTAGACTTACAATATATACGTAAACATGGTTGTTAAAATCACGACTCAAATATATAATTCTACGAGTTTATGATTTTATATATTTTTTCTTAATTAAAATGGAAGAAAAATTATTAAGATGCAAACTTATAGTAGAATTATGAATTTAGATATACGATTCCACATATTTACTATTTTATCGGTTTTGCATGATTTTGTATAATTCTACTGATTCTACAAGTTCGAATGAATAGTAAAGTCATGATTTTGACAACCATATATGTAAATTAATTTTTCTATATAATAAATTTGTTATATGTATTGATATATTCTCTACAACTCATATTATATGTTATAAGATAAATAATAAATGATATTTAGAATAAGTTTATTATGAATATTTCTATCTTTCGAAAACCATCTCTCTATCTACTATATAATATTTTATGCATAATAACTTAATATATAAAAATTATAATGCACCCCTTGATAAAATAATGTTAACAGTAATATAATATAAATAATATATAAGAGCTAACATAAGTATTGAAATATCCCAAATTTTACTAGGTTAATTAAAATGATTTGAATTAGATTGTATAAAATATGATAAAATTTGAACCAAATTAAAACTAAATTAGAAATTTTGAGCTAGATAATTTAACTAAGTAAATTATATAGTATAGTTAGGTGAATTATCATTTTCAAGCTAGTAATTGGTTTCAAATGAAAATAGAGATTAAACCACATTAATTTTCTATTTTATCCTACCAAAACCAAGCCCAACTATCAATTTAGTCATCCACCTAAATTACAATTCCCAATTTTTTTCATTGTTTTCCCAATTTCAACAAATTCTTTTAAATTCAGCACCTAAATTTCCCAATACCCTAATTATAACCAAATGTCTACTTTGATCACTTGATTAGTTAAATTTTTTTCATCATCCTCAAATTTGCTAAATTAAATTCCTAAATTAATCTAGCTATTTTTCTAAGCCCATTTAACCTATAATTTCATCTTAAGACTCTAATCAAATTATCAACTTAGTTCACTAACCATCTTAGCTTTAAACTCACCTAAAAATCTTTAAGAACCTAAAACATCACTATTCTTATCCTAAATAATCTTCAGCAGAATTTTTATCTAAATATTGTTATTTTGACATCTCATAGAGCTCTAGAACTTTCCTAATATTGCCAACTAATATTCTTTTTTTTTTTATCCTACACTCTTTTTGCAAAATAAAACTCTAATGCATCTAAAGTAGCCACCATCTTCTCTCCCCACCTAGTGAAAATTTCATTTCATTTTTCTCTCCAACACAATCCCAAAATCACTACAAACTCATTTCTCTATCAAAACCCTAATAGGTACAAGGACTTTTATATTTTATATCTTCTTTAAGTCATTTAAAGCACCTATTAATCTCTATTTTTCCTTTTGAAATTAGATATTTATCAAGAGGGATCTTGAATTAGAGGCAAAAGGAGCTTCACCAAATTCCTAGGAGTAAAGTAGTGAAGGTTCTAAGCTTGTCTTGATACTGCAAGTAATTGGTTTAATTAAATAGTGTGATTAGTGAAATGTATTGTTAAAATAATATGTTGTAATACTAAAAATATAGAATATTGAATATATAATTTATGTGAAATATCATGTGTTACTTGTTCAATCAAAATGTGTTGATATTGACATCGTTTATGTATTGTTTAGTAGATTTATGATGTAAATATGGTTAAAATAAATTATCATGATATGTAATCTATTTTGATGTTTTTTATATGGTTTTTGTAATGATTTTTCATGATGAAATCAAATAAAAAAAAATAATATGTTTGCTAGATAGAAAATATAAATGTTATTTGCTATGATATGTAATATTATTTAGGGTATTAAACGAATTTATTTTCATGTAAAATTTATGAAAATGATACGATATTATCTTAAGATATAAAAAAGAAGGTTTCATAATTTTTAATATTTATTTACTATTTTTAAAGTCATAATAAGTATATTTCTTGAGAAAAATAAATAAAATATCAAACGTACTTATTTTTACACAAAATTTTTAGGTCATTTAATATTTTTTCAAGATTTTTCTTTTTTGGGTGTACTATGCAAAATGTTATTTGAACTAGACTTCTTGCATAGGCTGAACCATTCAGTTTTATTTTTTCTTTTCCAACGAAATCACAACAATTTAATATCTTAGTATGTCTAGTTTATATATGAAGATCCAACCAGACCAGAAGACACAAAAAATCAAGGTAAATCAGTTTGATCTTTAGACTATGAGCAGACCTCCCATGTTTTTCCAGCCATGTTTTCTTTTAAAAATGTATGTAATCCATACTTTATTAAATTTAATAATTATAAAAATGGATTGATTAATGTATAATTAGTTATAATGAGTCAATTTAGTCATATTTTGATTTATTAGACTTTTTTATTAAATTAAAACTTGATATATATAGGTTTATGGGCTAAATTAGGTTAATTAGATATAAAAGGACTTCCAATTATAAATTGGATAGTTGAATATAGTATAAGCCCAAGTCAAAACAACTAAGTTATGGTGGGCTTTAGAAGCTAAATCATGCTTATATAATAGTTTAGGACCTAAATCAAATTATATAGGCTGAATTGGACTAAATACACCAAACCGAGTTATAATAGGATATATTAACTAATTGGGCTTAAAATAGGTAATTGACAATTAAATGGATTTGATAAATATCATGAACCATAAAATTGAATTAATAAATATTTTTTGATTAAATGGGCTAAAATGACCTAAATGGACTCCATTAGTAAAAATATAGTCTTGACTAGGGTGAGCGAGTAACCCTGTCACATCGAATACCCACTTAGACCCTGCTCGATTAGGTAGGGTTCGGGTAGGTATCAAAGGCTACAAGATAGGGTACGGCTAGAATTTTTTGGACCCTATATTTTTAGGGTAGGGTACGAGTATGAGTTTCAATACCCTGTACCCACTCAATATAAATCTTAAAAAAAAAAACTAAAACTAATAATAATATTTTTTTTCTAGTTAAATAATAATAATATACTTTACATTTGACCCAGCCCAACAAAACCCTAAACCTATTATCATTTTCACACCAATCTCTGTGACTCTATCTCAACCACACACACTCCTTTCTCACATCACTCTCTGTGACTCTATTTCAACCACCCATACTCACACCACTCTCTGTCTCACCTTTCTCATGCCACTCATTTGCTCATCACTCCTCACTCCTCCATGAAAAGGTATGTTCATTTTGTATATTTTGTTGTCGTTTTCATTTTCAATTTATTTTTTCAATCTACGATGGAATATCTTGCAATAGAAATTTTGCAATGATTTAATTTTAGAGCAAGATATATATTTAATTTTAGAAATATAACTTCCAGTAACTTGAAAGAAAAAGGAGATAGTATTGAGCTGTTACAATTTGGTATCAAAATAAGGAAAATAAATTATTTTATTGATGGTTTTAACATTCAATAGAAAGATTACCTAATAAAAATAAAATCACCTGCTTATTATATAATATTTTAGATTGAGAAGCACATGTGTTGTTGTGAGAAGTGTAGCAAGAGTTTCTCAAATCGGGTTGAATTTAGTAAGAAGGATCCATGTGAAGCTGTTGGAATTGGAACCAAGGGGGGAAACCTTGAAGGTTTAAGTTAAACGCAATGACCGAAGAGTCTCCTCGTAGGAAAATTAAATACATGCATGGTTGATTGGACATGGCTAGACCTCAAAAGTCTCTCCTTTGACTTTTGGATGTCCACCAGTTCTGAGCTGTGAAAAGGAGAAAAACCATGCATGGTTACTAGGGATAATCCAAAATGCATAGACTCAGATATGACCAAGGTAAATCAACCAATACATGCCCTTGTAATGTTTTGGGAGGCTACCCCATAAAAATCATCATTAGGAGATTGTCTGTTGGCTCATGGGAGCACATGCTTGACGTTTTCAAATAAAATTAACAATCACTATAATAAAGACTGATTTCAACTAGCAAATATGCAATAGTCTTATAACTTATGGTATTGACACTGGTGTTGTAAGGGAGATGGATCGAATCAGAGTTTAAAGATTATTTATATTTTCTCCTAGTTATTTTTTAGCATAGATATCAGCTTTGTCCAGTTGCTTTTTATATGTTTATTTGAAGGTTAACAAATATGCCTAAGTATGAGAAGAAGGCGCATTACTTTGGACAAATCTAGGAGTGTTTAATTCTAGGATCAAATAACTCTTTATTTTTAATTTAATTATCTAAAAAAATTATAAAATGGGACGATTCATTATCCACTTATTGGTTGGCTTATATTAAGAAAAATCCTATGCATATAGTCTAGGGGTAAAGGTTGACCTGAAAAGCCGTATTACTGATTTGTGGACATGTTTTATAAAGTAATACCATGTTCCTCCATTTATGTGCCAATTGCCAAATAAAAAATATGCTAAGGTTGTAAAATTATATTTCTATGTTAACATGCGACACATAAGATATATTTCTAAACTCCTTTTCCATTTTTATGAACTATAAATGTAAAGCATGTACATTTGAGCTAATGACTAATTTATCTTGCTATATTTTGATTTTTCTAGAGCGAAAATGGAAAGTAAAGGGGAGGAGAATAATACTCCAGGTTCAAGTAAAGCGCTTGCATTATCAGCTAGTGACTCTTCGTCCCAGGTATGTCCCAAGAAAAACAAAGGTTCATTCTGCTGGGCTCATTTTACTAAGATTACTGTTACACATGACCATAAGCAGAAGACTATTAAGACAAAGTGTAATTATTGTGGAATTGAGTTACTATATCATTCTGGTTGGGGTACATCTTCTATGTTGAAGCATTTGAGATCCTGTTCTATATTTCCCCAAAATATGGATGAAAAGCAAAAGATTCTTACTTCATTCAAAAAAGTAGGGGAATATGTAACTGATAGTGACAATGGTTGTCTTACCTTATGGAAGTTTGACCAAGATCATTGTAGACGTATGCTTACTTGAATGGTCATTATTGATGAACAACCATTCTCTACTGTGGAGCATGAAGGTTTTAGGGATTTTGTTAGTGTAGTGCAACCAATGTTTAAGCATGTATCACGTTTTACCATGGCTAAGGATTGCATGAAGCTTTATGTTCAAGAAAAGTCCTAATTGATGGAAAGATTTAAATCTTTAAAATCTAGGATTGCTTTTACAACTGATATTTGGACTTCCATTCAAAACCTTAGCTATTTATGTCTCACTGCACATTTTGTTGATGATTCTTGGGCATTGCATAAAAGGATCCTTAATTTTGTTGTCATGCCTAGTCATAAGGGTAAGGATATTGGCAAGATGGTAGAGAAATGCATACATGAATGGGGGTTAGAAGATAGAATTTCTACTATTACTGTTGATAATGCATCTTCAAATGACACTGCTTTGAAATACTTGAAAGAGAAATATGAATGTGATGGTTTGCTTATATTGAATGGGGAATTCTTTCAAATGAGATGTGGTGCCCATATTTTAAACTTGATTGTAAAGGATGGGTTAAAAGAAATTCAAGACTCCATAGATCGAATTAGAAGTGCTATAAGATATGTGAGAAGTTCACCTTCTAGAGCTCAACAATTCCAAGCATGTATTGAGCGTGAAAGAATCACTTATAAGGGTTCTGTGTTTAGACATTTCTACTAGATGGAACTCCACATATCTTATGTTAGAAACTGCCCTTAAGTTCAAGAAAGCCTTCCAAAGATTGGAAGATGAGGACCCATCATATACAATTGAGCTTGGTAATGATGTCCCCTTGTGTGATGATTGGGAAAATGCTAGTGTTTTGTCTAGATTTTTGAGAAAATTCTATGAGACAACAAAAAGGATATCAGGATCATTGTATGTTACATCTAACTCTTACTTTTATGAAGTTGTTGGCATTTTGACATCTTTAAATGAGTGGGAGAATGATCCAGATCCTTCTCTTCAATCAATGACAAGAAAAATGAGAGAAAAGTTTTTCAAATATTATGGAAGTGTTGAGAACAAAATTTGATGTGTGTTGTTGTTGTGTTAGATCCAAGGTATAAATTGAAGTTTGTGAAATATTGCTACAAAGAAATTTATGGTAATGATGATGCGAAGGTAGAAGCAATGCTTAACAACATGAAGAATGTGATTGGTAGATTGTTTGAGTTTTATGATCGTGCTCTTGAGTATAAGATAGTCCAAAGTTCTCAGGCCTCACTTGATATGGAGATAGGGGATCAAATTATTGGTGATGATGATATTCATGTTTTAGATGAACCCCCTAGAAAAATCAAAGAAGGTTTTGAAAAGTTTATGGAAGCCGAGGAAAATGACATTTATAAATCTGAGTTGGATCAATATTTAGAGCAACCACGTGAAAAGAATGATGATGACTTTGATATTTTAGCTTGGTAGAGCTAACAGTTCAAGATTTAGAGTTCTTTCTCAAATGGCAAGGGACATTTTGCCTATTCCTGTGTCAACTGTTGCATCAGAGTCTGCATTTAGCACTTCAAGTCGAGTTCTTGACCAATTTCGTAGCTCTTTGACACCAAGGGTTATTGAATGCTTGATTTGTGCACAAGACTGGTTGAGAAACAATCCAAAGCCAATTTTATGGAAGAATATTTAGAAAATGCTGAAAGATACGAGATGGGTAAGTTTTTTGTATTAATATTTATTTCTTTTTTTCCTCTTGTATCAGTTATTCAACTTTATAACATTATTCTGAATTCCATATTACTAACTTTTTATTTAACTGTATTTTTTAATTTGTAGAGACAAGTTCGATTGATGAAGAAATTTTGGATGTTGACTAAAGTATAAGACAAAATGCATTTTCACCTGATGAAGTGGCTATGCTTGTGGTAGGAATTTCTTAATATGTACCACGATTAGTTTCTAATTATCTTTTGTAATGTCTACTTAGATTTTAATTCTTGTTATTTATGTGCTTAATAGACATGTTCAAAGGCACCATAGACTTTGTGCATCACATGAACTTTCTCCTTCATGCTGTAAATTTTCTTTCATTTCAGTTTTACAACAAGCTGCCTCACAAGCTATGCTTTCTGGAAGTTGAAGGAGTTTTAGAGATGATTCTCAAGCTGTTTTTGTGTTCTTATTGAAGCTACTGGATTTCACAACTTTGCTGGGCTGGTTTTTTATTTGTATTGATTAGATTTTTTGTGTTATTTCTTGGTTTTTTCTACTACGAAATTGTCAGTTTACTTGTATTAATCAAATTTTTATTTTAAAAATCAGCTTTGATGTGTGTATTTAAATTCCAAATCAAACAAAAGTATTATTATTATTATTTTTTGCTATAGGTATACCATATTTGATGAAGTATAAAGTATAAATACAAACAAATTCATGAAAAAAATTATTGGCTCATGAAATACTTTACAGGTTCCATATGGTACCCTGGACCCTATGGGTATTATAAGGTATAGGTACAGGATGGGTAGATAATGCTACAGGGTAGGGTCCGAGTAACAAATCTACTACCTTGTACCATACAAGGTAGGGTATGGGTAGTACCTCGTACCCTACCCACTCTATACCCGTTCACCTCTAGTCTTGACATAAGTGACCTAAAACGGGCCAAGATAGTAAAAATAGGTAAAACCTAACCTAAATAACGTAAAATGGACTTATATATGAATTTATTTTTGACTTGGCTAATATTAATAATTTGGGCTTTAATAATTGGTTATGGACTTAAATACAAAAGTAGGATCCCATTTGACTGAATACTATAAATGGGCTTAATTACATAAAATTGGTCTAGAAATACTACCTAGGCCCAATAACATAATTTATAGCCAACTAGGCCTATTTATACTAAATAGATCCAAACTAAATCCTATCAATTCTTTCCTAGCCATTTAGGACTCAAGCCTTCAAAATATAGACAATAGTTAACTTTATGTTTTATGGGCTTAAATTGCATAATACAAGTCTAATACCCTTAGCTATTCAAGTTGGGCTTATTCCCAAAATATTTAATTTCATTATCAATTCTAGGTATTGAAGTACCTATTTAGGCTCAAATTCTTTCTATGGGCCCAAAAGCCCTAAAATATCCTTAGTTGGTCTATATAGGGTATTAGAAGGCCCAATAGCTTCATTAAGGTGTAAATTAAATTTCAATTGGGCATAAACATAATTTCTAGGTTGAATAACTAATATTAATCTAATTGGACCTAAATTCAAAATAAAGACCAATTCTATATGATTTAACATTTATACTCCTTAATAGGCTCCATTCCTAAATCTTAAAGCTCATTACCCTAAAAAGTTAAAAACTTGGAGAATTTCTTATTGGGTCTAACCTAAGATCCCTAAACATCCAATACATCTAAATAATATATTCAATTTTTGAATTTTGTGTGCTTAGTCTAAATTATCTAAGCCTAATTATCTTAATTGGACCTAACTCAATTATAAACCAAGGGACTTATACTACATAAGACCTTACATTAATTGATTGATCAATATGACTTGAATCTTTAGTTTTTATACTCAATACTTAAACCAAATTAACCTTTCTTGATAGATATTCAATCAACCATTTATTTTATGTATGATCCTCTACCATTTATTATTTTGATATCAGGTATGCAGTGACTTGCGTTGCTTGCTAAAATAGGAATCATAAAATAAACTAATATTTTAATTAAAGATGGCGTAATTAATCGTTTGAGTGTGCTTCCATCATTTAATCTATTTCGAGGAGCGATAACCTTACTAGGTAGTGCTAGTATGGTAGTTAGGCGCTCAAGCCATCATTGATAGCTTGGTGGATAGTTGATGGGGCAAATGATATCGAGATAACGTCTACTTAGGCTCGAAGAGAAGCAATACAATCTGGTTTATGTTTATGAGACCGGTTGACCTAGATTGTAGCATGAAATGAGATAATTAGAGATGTGTAATGGCTGTGAATCCTAAAAGAAGCTATTTTCTTTTTCGGGTATATCATATAGGAGATATAGATTTTTTGGATGCCTATATTAAACCCTTGAGTAGTTGCTGCTACTCAGGATGCCCAGAATCCCATGGCTTATTATCTGGAGTGTGAGTGCTCCTATGTTGTTTGAATCACCTTAAATGATAACCTCAAACTACTGGACATTGCATTGCATGTAGTCTAGGTATATATGTCATATCTCAGGTGATTATGTTGACATGTACTAGGCTTTGGCTCATTCCTTCTTTTTTAGAAGTTGGTGATTTCAACTTTGATGCTTATGTATGTTTCGAGTATGGGATGAATCAGTACGAGCTTATTAACAAGGTAGTGGCTAGGAATGTAGGATTATGTGTTCTTCTTAAATAAAAGTTTTCGTTATCTTTTTAAACTTGTATTCTCTTTTGAGGGCTTGGTTTATGCCTATGAGTGCAAAAACATTTATTAGATACCTTGTATTGCTTTTCACCTACCTTTGACACTTTTGTTATTTTTTGTTGCATAATGGAATGTTTTCAAAACCTAATTATATGATTTCAAAATCTAAAATTAATTAGCAAATGATCATAATAAACAAATAGTTTATGGTAGCCTTAGCGTGTAACACCTAAGTGTGCTACATGGAGGAATTGAACACGTCTTCACCCTATTCGAGACATACACATATAGATTTAGTATATATATTTTTTGTAAAATGTATATTTAAATATTATATGTCATTTATAATACATAAAATAAAATAATTTTTTATGTTTTATAGAATATCTTATATATAATTACATAATACATAAAAAGCATAATATACTATAACATATAACATGACTGTAAAGATCATCATGCAAAACCAGGCATATCTAGTCCTTAGCCACATGTAATTCTAATGTATTTACATGTAAAGATGTCTTTAAAGAAGGTGTTTTTATAGAATGTTCATCTAAATATGCATAGAAACCATTTCAAAAACTATCATTAGGATTAGTTTCCATTTATACATTTACAATACTTTTTTGTGTTTCTAAGACATAGCAAAAGACTCAATACATATATATATAATATATATATATATATTACAAACGAAAGGCTTAATATCAAGCCTTTATGAAATACATATAAGTTTGGAAAGATTCTTAACAAAAATTACATCATCCCTAAAATATTTTTCACTAGTTTAAAACAAAAGCATAGGTCGTTAAGGTCGGGATTCCTATACTTCCCACTTATCCAAAAATTCCTCAAAATTAGTTCCATAACCCAAATGATCATAAAACTCGTCTTCTTCAATACCTATAATGAAGCAATGTGAGCTAAATGCCTAATACATAAGTGATGCGAACAAATACAAAGTAACAAGCATGCTTAAGCTAAATACAATGCAATAACCATCAAGTTATTAACCATTAATTAAGTTTGTTAAGCAACATAAGAATATTCAAACTTCGGAGACAAGCCATTGGGGAGCTAAGGGTCTTGAGTAATAGTAGTTGCTTAGGAGATTGATACAGGCAGCATGAATACCTATATCTTCAATATTTAACTGAAAAGGAAAATAACTTCATCTAGGGTTCACAACCATTTCTCATATTTACTTAACTTAATCCATAATATCACTTAGTTCAATCGGTCTCAGAAACTTAAACTAAATCATATTACTTCCCTTCAGAAATAAGCAAATGTTATATCGATACTATTAGCCCTATCGACTACCTATTGAGTCACTTATAATGGTCATTGCATCATGACAAGGGATGGCCTAAAAGCATAACTACCATGTTAATAATGTCAATAAGGTTGCTACTCCCCATGTCAGATTAAACGACACATGCACAAATAATTCAAACACTTTTTAAGACATCTTTAATTAAAGTTGATTTAGGATATATCTATTCTAGCACCCAACAGCAAAGTAACTACGTACTTGTAGTATCTTGTAAGGGTATAGTAAACATAGTTAAATGAGGAGATGAATCTATAATAAAATAAAAATTAATTCATACAACACCCAAAACCAATAGTAATTAAAACTAAGTCCTTTCATCACACATAAAATGTCACACCCCATACCCTCAAGCGATGGCGATGGGATGGCTAGTACTCTTGCAAGGCATACCATAGGCTCCCCCACTGGATGGAATCGGCGGAGCACTCCAAGGTACTGTATGGCCTCACTATTACATCATAGTTTGGTAAAGGGTATAAGCCTGTTTGAAGCGATTATGACTCGAATCCCTGATCAAAGCCTTTTCTTTGCTTCACAGGAAACACTCTTACTAATTGAGCTTATATGTCACACAAAAGGCCTTGGTCAGGCATTCGAGTCATAATGGATGCAGATAGGCTTATGCCTTTAACCAAAGTATGATGTAATAGTGAGACCATATAATAATCTAATAGAGAATTAATTATAAATATATTTTATATTATTTAAATGAGTAAAATAAGTAAATAATAGAGAAGGAATAGGTAAATCGATATAATTAAATTAGTAAATACGTTAAATTGAGATTTGAGATTTTAAATACTCTTTTCAAAATGTCGATTTTCTTCTTTATCAATTTTATAAATCAAATTATTCAATTTCTTTCCAATATCAATTAACTATTACTTTTCTTGTAATTTTAATTCTCTAAACCTCTAAATAAATAAATTGAATGTTTGACAACATCTTTAAAACCAATAGACTTTGGTTAACTTTCATTTTGTAAACTATTATTAATTTTTGAAATCAATTACTTGCTTAAAAATATCAGTTTTAGATCTAAACTCAAATTAAATATCTGATTTTCATATATTACGCTTTTGAATAGTGTTTTATATTAAGTTATAAATTTCTAATATGTATGTCTCAAATTATTTTCTAATTAGTTTTGATACTAGGTTTAAACTTAATACCCTATTTTGAAAATATCTCTAATTTTTCCTTTTTCCTTATTCTTATCTTTTCCTTTTTTTTTCTTTCCCTACCTTCTTTCATTCTCTCCCTCTCCCTCTCTCTCTCTCTTGTTTTCTCTCTCCCATATCTTCTTCTTCTTCCTTAAAAATTTAACCATGAATCTCAATTTAAAGAAGATAAGAAGAGAAATCAAAGTTAAAAAATAGAATAAGAGGTGGAAGTCATACTAAGAGAAGCTTCAATAACTTCAAAGTAGTAGTAGTAGAGGAGATCAAGTTGTTTGGGTTGCATAAAGAGATAAGTTTTACTTCTTTCTTTGTTTTTGTTGTTAATTATGTTTGTATGTGTTGGTTTGATGGTGGATGCATGTTGGGTTGTTGACGAAAATGATCGATAGTAGTTTTTTGTATATACGAAGTTGGGTTTTGATGATGTAGTTGAGGATGTCACGCCCCAAAGGGTACCCTAAACTTGACAGTCCGCCACACTCAATATTAAAGCTTAAGTATGACAACCTTAGCCATTCCTAAAAGCTTTTATATTAAGTGTAAGGCGTGCTTTCACAACTTTAGAGGACCATATATGGAATTATGAAGTTTAAGAAGATATAAATAACATATTTAAGAAAAGAAGATTCATAATAATCATTCATTCATAGCAATGGCTTTACAAACTTAGGGACATATCCCGTTGATCACTAATCTATTACAGGATATTTGTACATCAATACTAATGCTACACTTTATCTATATTTCTAGTATCCGATAAGAAATTACCTGCCCGCAGGGTCCACGTGGCCTTAACCATAAGTAGGGAAACTGCAAAAGATATCTATCGGGGTATAAGCTAATAGGCTTAGTGAGAACTATTTCCATAAATAACTTCTTGTAACAAAATTTCAAACAAGTTGATTAAATAAACAAATGTAATGCAACAAACACGTGGGCAAACAAGCATATAGTTTTCTAGAACTATATGTTGAATGGATCTGTGCCCTCCATTCGGGGTTTGGTAATACATAACCTCAATTCAAGTAGTTTTAGTTAAAAAGTTTTCATGCTTGCGAGCACTCATCGCCAAGCATTCCGAATCTACTTGATTGACCTTGCTTTCAGATCTTTCGCCAAGCATTTCCCTTAAGCCGCCAAGCAATCGCTTTTGGATCATCCGCCAAATGTTGCTTTCGACATGAGCTTACTATCTTTCTCACCCAAGGATAATAACCCAAAATGTGATGTGACTCGCTTCGTGGTATGCATGAATTCCTTTATTTATAAAGTTATAGCATAATTATTTTTGGAATTTAAGGCGATCAAGGAATTTCACACAAATCAAATGCTATACTAAAA
The DNA here is from genome assembly GCA_024138025.1 of Combretum micranthum. Lineage (NCBI taxonomy): Eukaryota > Viridiplantae > Streptophyta > Magnoliopsida > Myrtales > Combretaceae > Combretum > Combretum micranthum. The sequence goes on along the minus strand of JAMXBD010002743.1, from coordinate 124,734 downwards.
CAATCATTTAAAACAATTCTGGCTCCGATATTCTTAAAATTCTTTCAAAGAATTATTTTACATACATACCGATTTATCTTTTCCTATCTCTAATGCGACTAATTTACAAGCACAACAAGGATAGCATTTAATGGAAATAAACTCACGATGCCATGTCGACTATTGCTCTAGGTGGATGAGTCGTTCACACACTCCACTTAATCGTAATAATCCTCGGGGTAAAGGAATCCTTCCTCGGGGTCACCTAGCCAAAGAAAATACCCACAATGAGTATTCCTTGATGATTTTCTTGAAATTTGACAAAACAATGTCAAAAGAACGTTAAAGTTCGTATAAGGGAATGTTCCAACTTAAAATGGTCATAACTTGGTCTTTTTAACTCGGAATTGCACATATAATATACCAATTTCTACCTACTCGAAAATCTACCCATTTCCAAAATTACTTTTAACAAACAAGGTCATATAGGCCTTGAAACAATGGCGACAAAGTTCACCACGAATTTTCCAACACAAAACAACTTTGGTTCAAGAAATCAAAATTTGTTTGATAAATACTTAGTTATCTATATAGTTGAAAAATTCTCTTTTGATGACGACTTAGCTCATATTCATTCATGCTCCAGTGTTTTGTTGTCCATTTATTTTACTTAAGTAAAATCATGCTGGTTTTGGAGTTGTTTTAGGAAAATATAGTTTACAAGAATTCCATATTGGTAATCTCCTTGAAATGACTATTTTGTTTCTTTTATTTATCGAAAATGTTTTATGTTGGCTTATATATGTATCCAAGTAATTTTTGAAAATAAATTTTCTTTCTTCTAAGTTTCCTATACTAATATTATTTTAGGGTTTTTAGAAAAATACACTATTCTTCCTATTTATTTTCCTTGTACAAATTTCCTTTGTCTATTTGTTTACAAAAATCTTCATTTGAAAATTTCTCATTCTTTCCTCATGTCTTATGTTTTTCATAAAAATTATCTATGCATAGAAATTTATTTTCTTGATAAAAACAAAGTAGATCAATATGTGACTTAAGAAACCTTTTTATAGTAAAGTAGTTTCTAAAATTTTAGTAGTTTCTTCTTGTAACTTGAAAAGAAATAACTATATTTTTGTTTTCAAACCATAGATTTTCTTTGCCTATTTGTTTGTAAAGGTATTTACTTAAAAATTCCTTAGCTATTCATCTTGTTTATCGTTTTATAAAAAGAACCATTTTTGTATCAACAAATAGTTTCTTTGAAAAACAAAGTGGAGTAATAAAGGTTTAAGTAGCCTTTTAAAGTAAAAGTAGTTTTCTAAAATTATAGTGAGTTCTTTTCGTAACTTGAGGAGAAATGAGTTTATTTTTGTTATCTCATAGATTTTATACTTTACATAAACTTATTTCTAAGTGATAAAATTCTTCTTTTGTTTAATTATTTATAGAAATTAAAATTTTTGGACAACAATGAACATGATTATGAGAATCATAGTAAACAAAATAACATAAAACTTAAATAATAAAGTCAAGTATTGAGTCCTAGCTTTTTCAAGGCTCCCGGGACTAAGAAGTAGACTAGTCCCGAAATAAAATAAAATGGAAGAAAGAAAACTTGTTTTGACTTGATGATGACAAGTCTAAGACTAGAAAACTAATCTTAATTTAACAAGGAAGAAATAAATAAATTGCAATGGAATAAATAAATAAATTGCTTTGTATGAAATAAATAAATTGCAAGTGAGCTTATATCTCTAAAGAATATGTATATATATATGTATAGATAATTATATTAACAATAACAAAAATAACAACATAAACATAAATGGATTGGCATGAACAAGAACAATACATGAACATAATGTAGCTTCCATAACTTATAGTCTTTGGAAACTCACACTATGGTCATGTAAAGTTACATGACATGAAGAAGAAAAAAAAGAAGGTAGTTACCTAAAGGAGACTTTGGTATGGTTATGTGGTTATGGGTTTTTTTGTTGTAGAAGTTGTTGTGGATATATTTTGAGAGAGTTTTGGGATGGTATTTGAGAGAGTTTTGAGAGAGTTTTTGTATGAATTTGTGGGTAGTGAATGTGTGAAAGAAGTGAAAAGGAGGGAGCAATTTATAGAAAATGTGTTGTGATTTTTGTTGATTAAAATAAAGAAAAATTGAAACAAATTGGGGTGGGGGGGGGAGGGGGTGGTAGCGTCGGCCATGAGTGATGTGAGGGGAGAGAGATTTTATTTTTTTGATTTTTGTTAAATAAAAGATGTAATATGTAAGGTAGATGTGAAATAAAGTTATGGGAAAAGTAAAAAGTAAAGTTATAGGTTATGTAGTGTGTAAGAATAGGTGTAAAAAAAAGTAAGATAAAAGAATAGTATAAAATAGTAATGAATAGTGTAATGTAAGATAGATATGACTAATAAAGTACCGTAGTAAAAAAATACGCGTATAATAGCTATATCTGTTATTTTTGGCTACCGAAAAATTTTGAAATTGATATTTCTGGAAAACTCATATTTTTTCGAGTGTAAAGGTGCATTCGGAATATTTTTACTATTCTGAGCTTCCGGACACGTTTTTCGATAACTATGTTCGATCGGGTTCGAAGGACATCCAAATTTCGCGAAACTGAGATTTTTATAAAACCTATGGTTATTACGAACTATTCTAGCTAATCATCCCAACTTCGTTTTCCAGGGTCAAAGAAAACGGTAATGCCAGATTTAAACGGTTACGGTAAATTAGTGTTTTGTCGACCTTTAGGGTTTCGTTTGACTTCTGGTTTAGGGTTTTTATGCTAAACCGATTCCGAAAATTTGGGGGTTTACAGAGGATGTTTTGATGAAGTAAAGGGAGATTAGGAGTGTTGAAAGTAATGTTTATGTGTTATATGTTGCTTTTATGATGTTTTAATGGAAGTAGGACGTGCAAAAGTAAATTGTGTAAGGAAAAGAGAGGAAATGCATGCTGGCTGCTGCACAAATCTTTCCAATCAGCACAAGCTCTAGCACGGGTGTGTACGTGCCCGTGTAGACAAGATTTTCACTACTGGGCTTTTTTTTAACCTCAGCACGACCTTACGCACATGTGTACATGAGCCCATGCCAGATATAATGAAGCATACTTATCATATTTTTTAGCCCAACACGGCCTCGAGCACGGCCATTCAGCCTCCCTTATTTTCATAATGTGACCGTAAATTGAACATAACTTTTTCATTCTCACTTGGATTGGGTGATTCAAAATGCTATGGAAAGATTAAAAAGAAATCTATAACTTTCATATTTTAAGGCTTTGCAAAATATAAAAGTATCAAGGCTTATATTTCATTTGTTTCCATCCACTATGTAATATAAAGGAAAATATTTTATAATGAAGGGTAGTAGTGTTATTTGTTATAAAAATGAGAGGGTTTTATGGTGCATCCTCATGAGTTTTATTTATGTGTATTATATGGCAGACATATTGAAATAGCCATGAATTCCTTAAATTGCATGTTAATATGTTATTGGAATGATATATATATGTATGAGTGCTTAGTTAAGGTAATTAGTGAATGTGTTAATTTATATGTGTATAGTCTTATAAAGTTTATATTATTGTTTGATATCTCTAAATGTGTGCATAGTGTAATTAATGTGTGTCTTTTTCAAATTAATATGCATGTGTTATGTGTAGAATTTAGTAAATTCACCTTTGAATTCCTTAGACATATGACAGAAATTTTAACTAACTTTAAATCCACTTTTTGAGCTCAAATTCAATTCAAATGCATTTGAAATTTGCCTAAATTAAACCTAGGACAAATATACCCCTAATAGTGAGTTTTGGATGACATTTGACTTTAATTTGGACAAGTTAACCCTCCCTTTTGGCAGCCTCAAATTTCCATACGAATTTTACTTCTTTTCTTTCTTCCTTTTCTTAACCCAAAATCTTGAACCCTAGGCCAGGGTTTATCACAAGCTTAAGGATTTGAATATTATTCCAAGACAAGATTCAATCATGCAAGTTTAATACAAACTCTATCTTTTATTTTTATGTTCTATGTTGAATTATTGTGAATGTTAGAATATATATGATTATGAGGTGATGATTAGTATGAAATTGAATTGGTGCATGGATGATAGTTTGGATGGGACTAAATGGCTAATAGAGTGGTAATTTGCATCTTATAGCAGTGTGGATATGTGGGGATGAGTGCTATAGGAAATTGAAGGAATGAGTAGTAGATATGTGAAATTGAAGTGTGATTAGTGTTTTGATGATTAGAAGTAGAATTCATGTTGTTAGGATGGCATTTGGATCATATAACAAGCTTTAGAAAGATTGGACTAAGTTTGGAAAATTTTTGAAAAATGAACAAGTGTATAAAACAGGGGAAATCCAAACAATTTTCGTATAGGCCTATTTTTTGAACGTACGCCGGCACCTGGGAATTCAACGTCGCCGGCAGAGGCAGCGTTGGATTCACAATTCTTAAGGCTGGATGAAAGCCGCCGCTTTCGCTGGAAAAGTCAGCCGGCGTTCATTCTGTCATATTGTACGCTGGCCGCTAGGAATCAAGGCCGCCAGCGTACATGTCAAAGCTGCCCGCGTATCTATGTAAGCGGACGGCTTAGACCTCTCAGGACGTTTTTGAAAATTTTGGTTTTAGATTCTATGCCGGCTCAAGGCCGCCGGCGTAGGATTCAAAGGTTGACGACGTACCCTTGAACACTGCCAGCGCTGGCAGTGTTGATTTTCAGAGCATCGAGCACCGGCTCAAAGCCGCCGGCTTTGGATGCCGGCCTATCCCCTGTGCTTTTGAATTTCAAAAAACTTTTTCTAAAATTTTATGAAGTTTTGTTATTTGAGCAATTAAGTATTGGTTAAGCGATCTAGGGTATATTAGGATATTTAAATGTTTTCTTATGACCTTTATTAATTTAATTGGATTTCTTTGATATATTTATCTTTTATATTAGTTAATTAGTACTTAAGCTAAGTGTGAATTTAATATTGATTTAATTAGTGATAGATCCTCGCCCAGTCAACCCTGTCAATTCCCGAGCTATATCAGGTATGCAGTAACTTGCTTGTCTCTTTGCTATAATAGGCATCAAGATCAAACTACTCTAAAATAAGAAAATATTATTCGATATATGAGTGTTGATTGTTGTTTGCCGTTGAATCTGGTTCGGATAGCGGCACCCTGCTCAGATTGGGGGCAGGGTACTTTCTCGTTAATGGATAGAATTGTTAAGGAGATATGAGTATCTGAGCTGCTCATATCAACCCCCTGAGCGTCGTGATGCGTTACTCAGGATCGCCTAGTATTACGGGCTACGCCGGAAGGTGGGGCTGCCTAGTCTGTATGAACAGTAGGGACTACTCAGGGAGGCGGACGTAATACTAGATCCTTGTTGCCCGAAGTTTGAATACTCCCGTGTTGTCTTACCAACTAAATACTTATTAATGAACAAGTGATTGTTGCATAGTACATTTAGCCTAAGAATGTGTGATCCACTTCGCATTTTGTATTCGTTACTTGTGTACTGGGCCTTTGGCTCATATTTTATCTATTTCAGGTGGTGATCCCGATGAGTTCTATACGAGTATGGGGTACGGGACCGACTTTGAAGATTTTCTTGATGGGTTGGAGGATTAGAGATGACCACGGACTCAATGGACCTTATGAATGTAATAGATTAGATGAGATTCATTTTGGTTGATAGTGTAAATAGTATTAGTTAGGTCGTGTTTTGAGGATTTTGGGTTAAGGCTTGTAAGAAGCCTTTGGATGTAATATGTATATATATGTGTGTATTTAGCTAATTAGAAGTTTAGTTGTTTCCTTTACCATAAATATGTGGTAGTGTTGCTTTACTTAAGTTTTATAAAAAAAATATATAGTAATAATATTTATGTCTCCCATTGTATAATATTTATGGAATTAGATAAACAATTACTCAAACAATCCCTTAAGGCAACCTTACATATAATCTTAGGGGTTATATGTGGTTGGGGAACTGTTATCTCCTATTTCAATATAGGGTGATAACTGTAAGGACCCGCTATCACCCCTATATTCAAATAGGAGATAACGGTTCCCCAACCACATATAACCCCTAAGATTATATGTAAGGTTGCCTAAAGGAATTGTTTGAGTAATTGTTTATCTAATTCCATAAATAATTATAGAATGGGAGACATAAATATTATTACTATATTTTTTTTTTATTAAAACTTAAGTAAAGCAACACTACCACATATTTATGGTAAAGGAAACAACTAAATTCTAATTAGCTAAATACACACATACATAAATACATATTACATCCAAAGGCTTCTTACAAGCCTTAACCCAAATCCTCAAAACACGACCTAACTAATACTATATTTACACTATCAACCAAATGAATCTCATCTAATCTATTACATTCATAAGGTCCATTGAGTCCGTGGTCATCTCTAATCCTCCAACCCATCAAGAAAATCTTCAAAGTCGGTCCCGTACCCCATACTCGTATATCAATAATATTTCTTATTTTAGAGTAGTTTGATCTTGATGCCTATCCTAGCAAAGAGACAAGCAAGTTACTGCGTACCTGATATAGCTCGGGAATTGACGGGGTTGACTGGGCGAGGATCTATCACTGTTTAAATCAATATTAAATTCACACTTAGCTTAAGTACTAATTAACTAATATAAAAGATAAATATATCAAAGAAATCCAAATAAATTAATAAAGGTCATAAGAAAACGTTTAAACATCCTAATATACCCTAGATCGCTTAACCAATACTTAATTGCTCAAATAACAAACTTCAGAAAATTTTAGAAAAAATTTTTTGAAATTCAAAAGCACAGGGGATAGGCCGGCATCCAAAGCCGGCGGCTTTGAGCCGGTGCTCGATGCTCTGAAAATCAACAATGCCAGCGCTGGCAATGTTCAAGGGTACGCCGTCAGCCTTTGAATCCTACGCCGGCGGCCTTGAGCCGGCGTAGAATCCAAAACCAAAATTTTCAAAAACGTCCAGAGAGGTCTATGTCGTCCGCTTACATAGATACGCGGGCAGCTTTGACATGTACGCCGGCGGCCTTAATTCCGAGCGGCTAGCGTACAATATGACAGAATGAACGCCGACTGACTTTTCCAGCGAAAGCCAGCGGCTTTCATCCAGCCTTAAGAATTGTGAATCCAACGCTGCCTCTAAGCCGGTGGCGTTGAATTCCCAGGTGCCGGCGTACGTTCAAAAATAGGCCTATACGAAAATTGTTTTGGATTTCCCCTGTTTTACTACACTTGTTCATTTTTCTAAAATTTTCTGAAGTTTGTTATTTGAGCAATTAAGTATTGGTTAAGCGATCTAGGGTATATTAGGATGTTTAAACGTCTTCTTATGACCTTTATTAATTTATTTGGATTTCTTTGATATATTTATCTTTTATATTAGTTAATTAGTACTTAAGCTAAGTGTGAATTTAATATTGATTTAAACAGTGATAGATCCTCGCCCAGTCAACCCCGTTAATTCCCGAGCTATATCAGGTACGCAGTAACTTGCTTGTCTCTTTGCTAGGATAGGCATCAAGATCAAACTACTCTAAAATAAGAAAATATTATTGATATATGAGTGTTGATTGTTGTTTGCCGTTGAATCTGGTTCGGAGAGCGGCACCCTGCTCAGATTGGGGGCAGGGTACTTTCTCGTTAATGGATAGAATTGTTTAGGAGATATGAGTATCCGAGCTGCTCATATCAACCCCCTGAGCGTCGTGATGCGTTACTCAGGATCCCCTAGTATTACGGGCTACGCCGGAAGGTGGGGCTGCCTAGTCTGTATGAACAGTAGGGACCACTCAGGGAGGCGGACGTAATACTAGATCCTTGTTGCCGGAGTTTGAATACTCCCGTGTTGTCTTACTAACTAAATACTTATAACGAACAAGTGATTGTTGCATAGTCATTTAGCCTAAGAATGTGTGATCCACTTCGCATTTTGTATTCGTTACTTGTGTACTGGGCCTTTGGCTCATATTTTATCTATTTCAGGTGATGATTCCGATGAGTTCTATACGAGTATGGGGTACGGAACCGACTTTGAAGATTTTCTTGATGGGTTGGAGGATTAGAGATGACCATGGACTCAATGGACCTTATGAATGTAATAGATTAGATGAGATTCATTTTGGTTGATAGTGTAATTATAGTATTAGTTAGGTCGTGTTTTGAGGATTTTGGTTAAGGCTTGTAAGAAGCCTTTGGATGTAATATGTATATATATGTATGTGTATTTAGCTAATTAGAAGTTTAGTTGTTTCCTTTACCAAAATGTGTGGTATGTTGCTTTACTTAAGTTTAAAAAAAAATTTATGTCTCCCATTGTATAATAATTTATGGAATTAGATAAACAATTACTCAAACAATTCCTTTAGGCAACCTTACATATAATCTTAGGGGTTATATGTGGTTGGGGAACCGTTATCTCCTATTTCAAATATAGGGGTATAGCGGGTCCTTACAGTTGGTATCAGAGCCGTTTGATTAATTGCTTATTTAATTGTCATGATTATTTAAGACTTGACCTAGACACAATTAAGTAGTATAGAAAAGAATTAAGCTATCCAAATAGTTGTGTGTAATTTCCTTCTTGCTTGTTTTATATAATTGTTATTTGTTTCTTGTTACTAATTGCTTATTGTTTGTTGATGATTTTGAATTGTTTGTCATTTATGTATGAATGTAAATGTTAACTTGATAAGTTTTGCATGTGATTAGGAATTTAGATACATGTGTGAATGTGTGTTGAATATATCTATGCAATTGTAAAGATGGACAGGTTGAGGAGGTCTACCAGGCAACATTCTGATAGAGAAAGTATGCCACCACCACACAGTCATCGTCTACATTTGCTCCTACTTCATCTTCTACACCGAGCAGTGAGACTACTCCATCGCCTGCATCGGCTTCAGCTTCACAAATTCCTCCACACTCAGATTCCTCCACCTCCACCTATGCCACCCATTCCTCCTATGTCACAAATACCAACTAGTGATCCGAACTCGATGTACAGTATGATGAGGGATATGATGGCCATGATGCAGCAATATCAGATGATGATGTATCAACAAACTCAGCATCTCATGCAGCAAGGTAACCAGCAGGGAATGAGACAAATGAGGCTACTTCTGTGAATGATCAATCCAATCAAATCAAGTTACATGATTTTAGCAAGATGGTTCCAGAGTTTGATGGCACTAGTACCGACCCTACAGTAGCTGAAGGTGGATAGAGGAGCTTGAGAAAACATTTGCAGCCAGTAGAACCCCGGAAGATAATAAAGTGGATTTAGCGGTTTACATGATGAAGAAAGAAGCTTATAATTGGTGGAGATTAACAAGTGGAAATCTACAATACCCATATCATGGAATGCATTCAAGGATATATTTTTCATCAAGTATTTCCGAATTCAGTAAGAGAGGATGATAGCCGATTGGTTGAACTTGAGACAAGGGAGCAAGACTAGATGAATATCATGGTGAATTCTGTAGACTGTTGCGTTTTGCTGGAGGTGATTACCGAGATGAGAGGATGAAAGTTCAGAAATTTCAGAATGGACTGAATGAAGAAATCCAAAGTGAAGTGAAGAAATTTGAGTTGCATACCCTATCAGATACGGTGGCCAAAGCTTTGCTAATGGAGCAAATTCAGAACGATAGTAGAATTAGAAGAGCAAGAGAGCTGCATTTCTGGGAAAGAGACCCGCTCCTACTTCATCCTATGATAGTTATCGGGGTGTTGGTAAAGGAAAGAAGCCATTTATGGGACGACAAGGAGATCAAAAGCCGATATATAAAGCTCCTACACTTGCATTTGAAAAGAAATGTTTTAGGTGCTATGGTCCTCATGAGTTGTCCGATTGCAAGTGGACTCCCAATGCATGTTTCTCATGTGGTCAAGTTGGGCATAAGTCTAGAGAGTGCAAGAATCCGAAACTACCACCGGTCTTTTGTGCATATTGCAAGCAAAGAGGGCATCACATTGCTAATTGCAAGGACCGACCTAATGTGAAGAGTGGAGTTGATGTGAGAAGGGAAAGACAAATCCGAGGGTTTTTGCCTTACAGCAGATTGAGGACACACCCTCAGTAGACACTTTGGCAGGTATACTGAGTGTTGCTAATAGGGATGCATATGTGCTAATTGATACTGGAGCGACTCATGCTTGTATTTCTGAAAATTTTATGAATGATTGTGAGCTTGCCTCTGAATTGTTGATTGATCGTGTTATGTGTGTGACTACTCCGTTGGTGATTGAAAATAGACATCCTTGTGTGTGTAAAAGTATAAGTGTTGTGATTTCAAATGTGAACATGCCTATTGATATGATAGTGTTGCCTTTATCTGATTTTGATGTGATTTTGGGAATGAATTGGCTAAATCAATATAAGGTCACGATTGATTGTAGTAAGGCGGAGTTAAGTTTCGGTTGATTGAAGGGAGTTTCACACATAAATTGGAGAGGTTGAGACCTAGGAGTATGAAGTTTATGGAGCTGTGGGAAAAACCGTTGTGGCAGCTATAAATATTGAAGAAGTGGATATCAAAATGACGCCAATTGTGAATGAGTTTGTGGATGTATTTCCTGAGAAGTTACCTGGATTACCACCGGATCGGGAGATAGAGTTTGGAATTGAGGTATTGCCTGGAACGGTACCTATCTCTAAAGCTCCATATAGAATGGCTCCAGCTGAATTGAAAGAGTTGAAGTTACAATTGCAAGAGTTACAAGATTGGGCTTTATCAGACCGAGTATATCGCCCTGGGGTGCTCCTGTTTTTGTCAAGAAGAAAGATGAAAGTTTACGCATGTGTATTGATTACCGGGAATTGAACCGAGTTACTATCAAGAACAAATACCCTTTACCTAGGATCGATGATTTGTTCGATCAGTTAAAGGGAGCCACAGTGTTTTCTAAGATCGACTTGAGATCAGGATATTATCAACTCAAGATCAAATCGCAAGATATTCAGAAGACGGCTTTCGAACTCGGTATGGACACTTCGAGTTTTTGGTAATGCCTTTTGGGTTAACCAATGCTCCAGCCGCATTCATGGATTTGATGAATAGAGTCTTCAAGGATATCTGGATTCATTTGTCATAGTATTCATTGATGATATTCTGATATATTCTCGGAACAAGGAAGAGCATCGAGAGCATTTAAGACTTGTGTTACGAAAACTCCGAGAGAAGAAACTTTATGCGAAATTTAACAAGTGTCAGTTTTGGTTGGAAGAAATATCCTTTCTTGGACATATTATCTCAAAGGAAGGTATTTCGGTTGATCCAATGAAGATTGAAGCCATTTTGAAATGGGCACCTACTAATGTGAGTGAGATTAGAAGTTTCCTTGGATTAGCTGGATACTACCGAAGGTTTGTTGAAGGATTTTCGAAACTTGCATCTCCATTAACAAAGTTGACACGGAAGAATACTAAGTATGTGTGGGATGACAAGTGTGAGAGGAGTTTTAAAGAGTTGAAAGAAAGATTGGTATCAGCTCCTATTTTGGCATTGCCTGTTAGTGGAAAGGAATTTGAAGTTTTCAGTGATGCATCTATCCAAGGACTCGGTTGTGTTCTCATGCAAGATGGAAAAGTTATAGCTTATGCATCAAGGCAACTAAAACCCCATGAGAAGAATTACCCGGTGCATGATCTTGAATTGGCAGCAGTGATTCTCGCATTGAAACTTTGGAGACATTATTTGTTTGGAGAGAAATGTAAGATCTACACGGATCACAAGAGTTTGAAATACATATTCACACAGAAAGAACTTAATATGAGGCAAAGAAGATGGCTTGAGTTGATTAAAGATTATGATGTGGAAATACTTTATCATCCTGGGAAAGCTAATGTAGTAGCGGATGCACTCAGTAGGAAGAAGCAAATGGATGATGTGACTTTGATTTCTAGCCAAAGAGGAATTCAGATGGATTTCATGAAGTTAGAACTTGAGTTACATTAGAGCAAGTTGATGTGATATTGGCTCAATTATCCTTGCAACCGACAATTTTGGAAAGGATTAAACAAGTCCAAAAGCAAGATGATGAAGTTAAAAGAATAAAGATAGCCATTGGAGAAGGGAAGAGAAAAGAGTTGAGAATTGATGAGGATGAAGTTATTAGATATGGGAATCGACTTTTTGTGCCATATGAGTTGAGAGAAGAAATCCTGAAGGAAGCTCATTCATCTTCATATTCGATCCACCGGGAACCACCAAAATGTATAGAGATTTGAAGAAAAATTATGGTGGGAAGGTTTAAAAAGATATTGCTCACTATGTATCCAAGTGTTTGACTTGTCAACAAATAAAAATCGAGCATCAACGACCCGGAGGAGAACTTCGACCTTTATCCATACCTGAATGGAAATGGGATGATATCACCATGGATTTCATATCGGCTTTACCCAAGACTATTGCCAAATATGAAGTTATTTGGGTAATCGTAGATAGATTAACGAAATCGGCTCATTTCATACCTTGAGGGTTGGAGATTCTTAGAAAGAATGGCACATATCTATATCAAAGAAATAGTGAGATTACACGGGATTCCGAAGACAATCACTTCTGATCGAGATTCTCGTTTGTCAGCGATTTTGGAAAAGTCTACATGCCGCTTTAGGTACTCAACTTCAGTTTAGTACTGCATTTCATCCACAGACAGACGGGCAATCGGAAAGACAATTCAAATCTTGGAAGATATGCTTAGAGCATGTGCTCTAGATTTTGGCAATAAGTGGGATACTTATTGCCACTTGTTGAATTTGCCTACAACAATAGTTTTCAAGTAACAATTCAAATGGCACCCTATGAAGCACTTTATGGTAGAAATGCAGATCTCCAATACATTGGGATGAAGTTGGAGAAAGAGTTATTTTGGGTCCAGAATTAGTGCAACAAGCAGTGGATAAAATTCAAGTGGTTAAGCAAAGGATGAAAACGGCTCAAGATCGGTATAAAAGCTATGCCGACATGAGGAGAAGACCATTGGAGTTTGAAGTGGGTGATCATGTGTTTCTTAGAATTTCACCAACAAAAGGGATTATTAGATTTGGAGCTAGAGGTAAATTGAATCCGAGGTATATTGGTCCGTATGAATCTAGAAAGAATTGGACCATTAGCTTATCGATTGGCTCTACCACCAATTTGTCGGAAGTGCATGATGTATTCCATGTGTCACAACTTCGAAAGTGTATATCAGATCCCGAAGCTATCATTTCTACACATCAACCGGAGATTCAACCAAATTTGAGCACGTGGAGAAACCGATCAAAGTCTTGGATAGGATTGATAAAGTGTTGAGGAGAAAAGTAATCCCTTATGTGAAGGTTTTGTGGACGGACAAACCGAGAGGGAAGCGACATGGGAGCCCGAGAACGAAATGAAGCAGAAGTACCCCGAGTTATTTGAATAGCGTTAAGGTAAGCTAAGTTTCGAGGACGAAACTTTTTGAAGGAGGAGAGAATGAAATAGCCATGAATTCCTTAAATTGCATGTAATATGTTATTGGAATGATATATATATATATGAGTGCTTAGTTAATAATTAGTGAATGTGTTATTTATATGTGTATAGTCTTATAAATTTAATTATTGTTTGATATCTCTAAATGTGTGTATAGTGTAATTAATGTGTGTGTCTTTTTCAAATTAATATGCATGTGTTATGTTTAGAATTTAGTAAATTCACTTTGAATTGTTTAGACATATGACAGAAATTTTGCTAACTTTAAACCACTTTTTGAGCTTAAATTCAACAAATGCATTTGAAATTTGCCTAAATTAAACCTAGGACAAATATACCCCTAATGAGATTTGGATGACATTTGACTTTAATTTGGACAAGTTAACCCTCCCTTTTGGCAGCCTCAAATTTCCATACGAATTTTACTTTTTTTTCTTCTTTCTTTTCTTCCTTTTCTTAACCCAAAATCTTGAACCTTAGGCCAGGGTTTATCACAAGCTTAAGGATTTGAATATTATTCCAAGACAAGATTCAATCATGTAAGTTTAATACAAACTCTATCTTTTATTTTATGTTCTATGTTGAATTATTGTGAATGTTAGAATATATATGATTATGAGGTGATGATTGGTATGAAATTGAATTGGTGCATGGATGATAGTTTGGATGGGACTAAATGGCTAATAGAGTGGTAATTTGCATCTTATAGCAGTGTGGATATGTGGGGATGAGTGCTATAGGAAATTGAAGGAATGAGTAGTAGATATGTGAAATTGAAGTGTGATTAGTGTTTTGATGATTAGAAGTAGAATTCATGTTGTTAGGATGGCATTTGGATCATATAGCAAGCTTTAGAAAGATTGGACTAAGTTTAGAAAATTTTTTAAAAATGAACAAGTGTAGTAAAACAGGGGAAATCCAAAACAATTTTCGTATAGGCCTATTTTTGAACGTACGCCGGCACCTGGGAATTCAATGCCGCCGGCTTAGAGGCAGCGTTGGATTCACAATTCTTAAGGCTGGATGAAAGCCGCCGGCTTTCGTTGGAAAAGTTAGTCGGCGTTCATTCTGTCATATTGTATGCTGGCCGCTGGGAATCAAGGCCGCCGGCGTACATGTCAAAGCTGCCCGCGTATCTATGTAAGCGGACGGCTTAGACCTCTCTGGATGTTTTTGAAAATTTTGGTTTTGGATTCTACGCCGGCTCAAGGCCGCCGGCGTAGGATTCAAAGGCTGACGGCGTACACTTGAACACTGCCAGTGCTGGCAGTGTTGATTTTCAGAGCATCGAGCACCGGCTCAAAGCCGCCGTTGGATACCGGCCTATCCCCTGTGCTTTTGAATTTCAAAAAACTTTTTCTAAAATTTTATGAAGTTTTGTTATTTGAGCAATCAAGTATTGGTTAAACGATCTAGGGTATATTAGGTTGTTTAAATGTTTTCTTATGACCTTATTAATTTAATTGGATTTCTTTGATATATTTATCTTTTATATTAGTTAATTAGTACTTAAGCTAAGTGTGAATTTAATATTGATTTAAACAGTGATAGATCCTCGCCCAGTCAACCCCGTCAATTCCCGAGCTATATCAGGTACACAGTAACTTGCTTGTCTCTTTGCTAGGATAGGCATCAAGATCAAACTACTCTAAAATAAGAAAATATTATTGATATATGAGTGTTGATTGTTGTTTGCCGTTGAATCTGGTTCAGAGAGTGGCACCCTGCTTAGATTGGGGGCAGGGTACTTTCTCGTTAATGGATAGAATTGTTTAGGAGATATGAGTATCCGAGCTGCTCATATCAACCCCCAGAGTGTCGTGATGCGTTACTCAGGACCCCCTAGTATTATGGGCTACGCCGAAATGTGGGGCTGCCTAGTCTGTATGAACAGTAGGGACTACTCAGGGACGCGGACGTAATACTAGATCCTTGTTGCCCGGAGTTTGAATACTCCCGTGTTGTCTTACTAACTAAATACTTATTAACGAACAAGTGATTGTTGCCTAGTTCATTTAGCCTAAGAATGTGTGATGCACTTCGCATTTTGTATTCGTTACTTGTGTACTGGGCCTTTAGCTCATATTTTATCTATTTCAGGTGATGATTCCGATGAGTTCTATACGAGTATGGGGTACGGATCCGACTTTGAAGATTTTCTTGATGGGTTGGAGGATTAGAGATGACCACAGACTCAATGGACCTTATGAATGTAATAGATTAGATGAGATTCATTTTGGTTGATAGTGTAAATATAGTATTAGTTAGGTCGTGTTTTGAGGATTTTGGGTTAAGGCTTGTAAGAAGCCTTTGGATGTAATATGTATATATATGTATGTGTGCATTTAGCTAATTAGAAGTTTAGTTGTTTCCTTTACCATAAATGTGTGGTAGTGTTGCTTTACTTATGTTTTAAAAAAAAATATTTATGTCTCCCATTGTATAATATATTTATGGAATTAGATAAACAATTACTCAAACGATTCCTTTAGGCAACCTTACATATAATCTTAGGGGTTATATGTGGTTGGGGAACCGTTATCTCCTATTTCAATATAGGGGTGATAGCGGGTCCTTACACACATAATACATGAGATGTCTTTTCAATTCCTGTACTTTTAGAAGAATTGAAGAGTTTCGTGTCTTTTCATTTCTTGTGCTGTTACAAGAATTAAATGATTTCTTGTCTTTTTGTTTCCACTGTTCTGCTATAGAAATTGAAGGGTCACAAAAATTTATTTATATCTTTACCCTATTTCTCTTCTTGCTAAACCTAGAAACCTCTCTAAAATGATCTGTTGGGATTTTATCATCAAGAGGAGATTAACATTTGGTTCAGGTAAGAAGAACTAATCATGATATTTGAAGGATTCAAGAAATCTATATCTTTCTTAGGATTCTTCTTATGGTTTTTGAAGGAGATTTCGAGGAAAAACCCTATTCTAATTCAAGATCTGGTTTTTGGAGATCTAAGAGAATCGAGGATCAGTTAAAGGTAAGATCTATCTTAGAATTTGTAGTTTCTTAAGATTAACAAATTATAGGATTATGATTGTAGATTATTATTTGTTTAAATTAAGGTTTTGTTCAAGCGAAATCTGCACGTTCTAGTAAGTGTGGATCTAACCAAATCTTTGTGGTTCCAAAGTTATAATCTTTTCTAGTAATTTGTTTATTAATTGAGAATCTATATATTGAAGGAATTGTGGGATAACTAAGAAATTTTGTGAAAGCTATGTTTCAAGGTTTTATTGAACTATGAACAAAAGGAACATGTGTGTTGATCTTTCATAGATCTGTGATTAGGAGTAAAACTTATGGAATTTAGGGTTAGGATTTTATTATGTGCATGAAATCGAAATTGACAGAGATATGTTGTGGATGAGGAATTCTTGTGAGATTAGGAGTTTTTTCTTATAGAAGTTTGCTAGTGAGATTGGAGTTCCTACCTTGTTTGACGTATGTGCTTATAGGATTAGATTTGTTTGTTGTATGTGATGTAGGATTAGAATTGTAAATTGACTTAATTCTATACAATAATAAGAAATTATGTTTGATGCTTGTGTTTGGCTTTGGTTAGTAAAGACCACACAGAGTGTGATACAAACGAGTCACCCTGATGATCTATGTGTGAGGTTGCCCCTAATGGACTCGTGCATAGAAATGATTTTGGTAGATTAGGTTTTAGCAGAGGCCGTGGTATGTGGATGATTCTCTAACACCAATAATTTATAATTACCTATTTTCTATATTGTTTATTTTTCAGGGATCATGAGAAACTCCAAGTTTGGAACTAGAGTACTATAGTTCTAAATTGTGTTGTTTCTTGATTAATTAAAGATGATAAAATGTGTTCGATGCATTAGGATTAGTTACATGAATTATATATATATGTATGTTGTCTGGCATTTGCATTTTGTTTTGGTTTGGTGTACTAGGCGTTTTTGCTCATTCTTTTATCATTTTCAGGAGCAAGTAAGGATTCAGTTATGTATGACATATCAGGATATGACATTTATGTGGATGAGGGAGAGGACGCTAGTGGAGTCGACTATCTTGCTGACATTTAAGATGTTATAGATTTTAAAGATAGACTTGGAAGATGATGTGAAGTTTTGAAAATTTACTTTTTATAAACTTTGATATTGTTATAAGTTTTATTTGAGTTTTTGGATTATTAGTTATGTTGGCTTTGGCTTATGCCAACAAGGTGTTTTCTTCAAAGGATTTGCTTTATGAGATAACTTAAATAGGTGTCCTTTATGAGAGTTTATGAAGTTTTATATTGTGAGTAATTGTGGTTTAGAATTTCTTAGCCTTGGCATGTTCTTTTAAAGAGAAGGACACGTGGCGGGTTGTAATGCCTTTAAGTTAGGGCGTTGCATGCTATATAAACAAACAAAGTTAAAAAAATTATTTTACTAGCTAAGTGTATATAGTTAAGTATAAAATGAATTATTTTGATCCAAAATGAAATAGATAAATGATAATTAATATGTTATATTAGTTGAAGGATATAATTAAGAATGAGTTAAAATAATTTGTAGATTAATAATTAATTTGAGTTCACATAGTTGCTAAGTATAAAATGAGCTTAGTCAATAATTATAAGTCAACATGGCTTAAGGAACTTGAATGAGATAAAATGAATTAGATTAATTAAGTTTAATCACCTTTACTTTGTAATTGGATTAAATGATTAATTTTAATCAATTGGACTATGTTAAGTTAAAAAAAAGATATATGATGATAACTTAAGGAGATTTTTGGACATGATATAGTAATTTGATTAATTTATTAGATCTAATCAATTTGGTTAAAATTAAGCTAACATAGACTTAACTTGTAATTGACTTAGATCGATATATTAAGTTAAATCCTAAATAATAAGGAGTACGTAATTTATAAAATACAAAAGACTAAAGCTAGGTTAATTAAGATAATTTGACAGACAATAGAGAATTGTCCGTATCTTGGCAGGGCAACCTTCACAGCTGTGGTAGGTTTCCTATTTTATGTCTGATTAAATAAAATCATGAAATGAAGGTTTAATAGGAAACTTGATATGAGCTAGTAAACAATCAAATAGATAAGGCATGCAGTGACGTGTTTGCTGGTTGATTAAGATAGGCACGTAGCCAAATGGACTAAAACTTAAAGACAGCTTAAATACAAGTATTGCTTGTGCTTGTGCTTGTGCCATTGAATTAGGTCTGGTGAGCGGCAACCTTATCCGAGTAGATACGTTGTAAACCCCCAAAGCTTTGGGATCGATTTAGCTTAAACCCTAGTCGAAAAGTCAACCGAAAACTCTAAAGTCAATAAAATCCTAGTTAAACGAAATGGTTTAAGTCCAGCAATCCCGTATAAGCAACCCTGAGAAAGTAAGTATGAGATTAGTATGTAGAATAGTTCGTAATTACATAAGGAAGCTTAAAAAGATCAGATTAGTAAAACCACAAATCGTTTTGAACCCGAATGGAGACAGTTCTTGAAAAACGTGTCTTGGGGCTCGAAATAGTAAAAATATTCTGGATATACCGTTAGACTCGTAAAAATGTAAGGTTTTCAAAAATATCAGTTTTATAATTTTTCGGTAAGTAAAAATAACAGATATCGCAATTATACTCTCTTACTACTGGTAGTTTATTAGTCATATCTACTTTATATTACAATAATCATAACTATTCTACACTATTCTTTTATCTTTACTTTTTCTAACACCTACTCTTACACCACCATAACCTATTACCCTTACTTTTTACCTTTCCCATAACTTTATTTCACATCTACCTTACTTATTACTTCATTTAATCAACAAAAATACAAAAGAAATCTCTTCTCTCTCTTCTCCATAATGTGGTTGGCGCCACTAACCCCCCCCCCCCCCTCCCCCTTCATCTCTCTCTTATTTTTGTTTTATTTTTCTTTTATTTAAATCACACAAAATTAACTCCTCATTTGTCACACCCTGCCCCTGCAGGCGACGGAGATGCGATACCAGGGCAGGCAAACCCACTGCTGGCCCCCTAGTGGTAATGGGCGACACCACCATTACATCATGGTGACCCCAACCAACGCATGCCCCGAAGGGTACCACAGGCACTATAGGTATTGTTACCCCAGGATGGATTAACCCTAGTCTGCAGCCTAGGGATCGAACCCATGACCTGAGGCTTTTGCCTGCCCCAAAGGCAGCACCTTTCATCAATTGAGCTGCAGATCAATTGGTAAGAGGTGCTGCCTTTAGGGTAGGCAAAAGCCTTAGGTCTGGGGTTCGAATCCTAGAGTCTGCAGACTGGATTCAGCTCTGCCTGAGGTTAACAATACCTATAGTGCCCGTGATACCCTTTGGGGCATGCGTTGGTTGGGGTCACCATGATGCAATGGTGGTGTCGGCCATTATCACTAGGGGGCCTGTGGCAGTTGTCTGCCCTGGCATCGCATTGCCATCGCCTGCGGGGGCGGGGCGTGACATAAAAAGGCGCCTTTTTATGTCACATCCCGCCCCGCAGGCGACGGCGGGGTGTAACATCATTTCCTATAAATATCCCCCCTCCTCTTTCACTTCTTTTACACAATTACGACCCATAAATTACTACCAAATCTCTCTCAAATTTTCCTCTCAACACTCTCTCCAAATACCCTCTCAAAACTCTCTTAAAATAATCTCAAAACACCTTCTACATACCCAAAACCTATTACCACATAATACTTAAAAAACCCTCTTTAGGTAAACCTTTCTTTACAAGTTCTTTCTTCTCATGTCATATAACTTTACATGATCATGGTGTGAGTTTCCAAAAATTAAATGTTATGGAAGCTACGCTATGTTCATGTATTGTTCTTGTTCATGAATATCTATTTATGTTTATGTTGTTATTTTATATTGTTGATATTATTATTGTTATTATATCTAAGTATTATTATATATCTACATATATATTCTTTAGAGCATATAAGATCACTTGCAGTTTATTTATTTTCATGCAAAGTAATTATTTATTTCTTTCATTTCAATTTATTTATTTCTTGTTGTTTTAAGACTAATCTCTAGTCTTAGACTTGTCCTCATCAAGTCAAAATAATTTTTCTTTCTTTTGAGACTAGTCTACTTCTTAGTCCCGGGAGCCTTGAAGAAGTTAAGACTCCCAACACTTGACTTTATTTATTATTTACGTTATTTTTGCTTGTTATTATTTCCCATAATAATGCCCATTAAGATTGTTGTCCAAATCTTTAAAGCTTCAATAATACTTGACAAAAATGAGATATTATCACCTAAGAATGGTTTTATATAAATTATAAATTTTATGGTTTAACAAAAGTAAAGTTATTCTTTTCTAATTTTTAAGAAGAACTCACTACAATTTTAAAAATTTTCTTTTATCTTGAAAAAACTTTTTGAATCATTCTTATATTACTTTGTTTTCTTAAAAGAAGATGACTTTGGTACTAAAATATTTTCATAAAAACATAATATAAGGAAACCCCTTAAAACGAAAATGAGAGTTTCTAAAATCAAGATTTTTCAAATAAATAGTCAAAGAAAACAAATAGGAAAAGTAGCACTAATGTTGAGAATTTAGAAAAGAAGAAATTCATTTTTATCAAAAATTCATTTAGAAAAACAGTAAGACAAACATAAAGTAATTTTTTGAAAACAAAGGAATCAAAATATTCATTTTAAAGGATTTACAAAATGGATTTCTTGTAAACTATAGTTTTCTAAACTCTTAGTTAACATTGTTTTACCTAAGAAACATGGTTGGACAACAAACGCTTGAGCATGGATAAAATATGAGCTAAGTATCTATGAAAAAGGAATTTTTCAACTATATAGATAACTAAGTATTTATCAAAGCAATTTTGGAATGATTTAACGTTTGAAACAAATCGCTTTTGGTTTAGGGAGAATTCGTGGTGAATCTGATCGCCACTGTTTTGAAGCCTAAACGATCTAGTTTGATTAAAAAATAGTTATAGAAATGGATAGATTTTTTCGAGTAGGTAGAAATCGGTATATTATATGTGCGATACCGAGTTACAATGACCAAGTTGTGACCATTTTAAATTGGAGTCTTCCTTTATACGAACTTTGACGTTCTTATGAAATTATTTTGTCAAAATTAAAGAAAGTCATCAAGAAATACTCATTTTGGGTATTTTCTTTGACTAGGTCATTCCGATGAAGGATACCCATACCCTGAAGATTATTTCGACTAAGTGGATTGTGTGAACGAATCATTCGTTTAGAGAAGTATCGATATGCATCGTGAGTTTATTTCCTTAAAGTGCCTTACTTGATTGTGCTTGTAGCTTAGTCGCATTAGAATTAAGAAAATACAAATTGATATGTATGCGAAATAATTTGTTGAAAGGATCCTAAGAATATCGAGGCCAGAATTGATTAAATGTTTGTTTTAGAATAGCACTTGATTTGTATGAAATTCTATGATCACCTTAAATTTGATAATAATGATGCCATGATGTTACAAATAAATTGATTCATGTATACCATGAAGTGAGTCACATTGCATTAGGTTATTATCCTTAGGTGAGAAGGATGGTAGCTCAGGTTGAAAGCAACACTTGGCGGTTATGATCAAAAGCGATTGCTTGGTGACATGTAATTAAATGCTTGGCAGAAGTCTAGAAGCATGGCCTAAATCAAGTAGACTTAATATGCTTGGCGGTATTGATCGAAAGCATAATTTCTTTTACCAAAACTACTTGTTTTGAGGTTACGTATCACCAAACCCCGAATGGAGGGCGTAAATCTATTCAACATATAGTTCCCGGAAAACAATATGCCTTGTTTGCCCACGTGTATGTTGCATTTCATTTTTCTGCTTAAATAACTTGTTTGAATTTCATTACACAAGAAGTTCATTTATGAAAATAATTCTCACTAAGTCTATTAGCTTATACCCCTATAGATATCTTTTGTAGTTTACCTATTTATGGTTGAGGCTACAGGGACCCTGCAGCCAGGTATTTGACTTTTTGGTTAAGGAATTTATAAGATGAAGTTTAGTATTGGATAAGATGTAGACTTCATAAAATTATTCTTGTAATAGATTATAATTAATTGTGACTAGGGAATGCCCCTAAGATTTGTAAGACTATTGTTTTGAACAAATGAATATTATGAATAATCTTTTCTTAATTTGTTATTATATCTTCTTAAGATTCATAATTCCATGTATGGTCCTCTAAATTTATGAGAGCACGCCTTACACTTAATATCGAAGCTTCTGGGAATGACTAAGGTTGTCATACTTAAACTTTAATATTGAGTGTGACGAACTATTACATTTAGGGTACCCCTTGGGGCGTGACACATGGTATTTAGGTACTTTGGCTACCCCTATCATGATACAATGACATTTGTTGGTGGCTTAGTGGGTAGCCGATGGGGCAAACGATATCGGTGTAATGTCTATCTTGATTGGTGAGAAGTAATATGTTAGGGTTCATGTTTATAGGATCCATTAAGCCCTTTTATATTATGGACTGAGATGGGTAGAGTGCATGTAACAGCTGTGAACCTTAGATGAGGTTTGTTTTCTTTATTGGATAAATCATCTAGGAGATATTGATATTCGAGCTGTCTATACTAAACCCTTGAGTGTTGTGTCATTAGTCAAGACCCTTAGATTCCCATTGACTTGTTCCAGATTGTGAGTACTCCCATGATGATTGATTTATTTTAAATGAAAGATAATAACTTGTTGTTTGTTGCATTGCATTTAGTTAGGCTTGTGTGCCATTATGTGTGCCGATGTTATTGTATACTGAGCTTTGGCTCATTATTATTGTTGTTGTTCTTTTTCCAAGTGTTGATGATGATGTAATTGTTGTTGTTGATGATGATTGATGGGGATGATGATGATGATGATGGATGTTGATGATATGATAATGATATTGATTATTTTGGACATGGGTCGACTTAATGTAGAAGATTATGAGTGAGGGATGTCAGTTAGGATCGAAGAAAGTAAATAGTTATTTTTATTTGTTTATTAAAGTACTGGATTTATATTTTGAATTGTAATATTCTTTTAACGGGCTTGTTGGAGCCCGAGTTTTGTAATATATAAGTTCTTAAAGGTTCGTGTACCATCATAAAAGGTATTGACGATACCTGATGGTATAATTTTGTTTGTGAGAAGATTGTCTACTCATAAGAGTAGTTTATGATATGTTTTTACAAAATTCATTTAATAAATTATAAATCCAATTATTTTGAGAATCTAACAGAATGATTTCATAACTTAAAATTGAGTAGCAAATGTTTGACATAAATATATCATTCAAGGAAGCCTAAGCGTGTAATACATAAAAGCATTATACGTGGTAGTAATGTCTTAATTAAATTTAGAGCATGAAATAAAACTTAAATAAAAACTCATCTTAAGTCATAATTTAGCATTTATACGCGCACATATATATAATACATATAAAATTACATTCCATTACTTTAAATTTTTGAAAATTAAACATTTATTAATATTTTTTTTATATGAAGCACAAGAAGTTACACAGCCTTGTTCCCCTTGTGTTCCTTTTAAAGAAGAAACATAGCCACATCAAAACATCATGCATCATGTCGTGTTTCTGTAATCCCCCAAATTTTACGTAACCTAATATTAACAAATACTAAAAATGTAATATATGATTATATAGAATATTGGGAACAAGTAGTAAAAATCACTCCGAATTTTTCTCGATTTAAAAATGCTAAAGTGTGAATGAATTTGTTTATAATTAAAAAGATTAGAATCTCTATAAATAAAAATTTCGAAATACAAACTGTAACTTCTATGATCTCAAATAATTCATAAACAACGATAAACCAATCGCTAATATAAATTCTTGAATTCTTTTTCCTTAAGCTCAATACTTAGAAAATAAATCCTACGCTTGTTAAATAATGAAATAATAGTGTTCAAGCTATTATGAATCTATTAATATTAAGTAGCACTAGACAAAAATATTTTGTTATTAACAAATTAGTATAAATAACTCCTATATAGTAAAACATGATATTTGATAAAATGATCAATAGTCTAACAAGAAATCATAGTTAACCTTAATTTTAAATCACAATAATAGACGATTAATTTTTAGAACTTACAAGTTATAAAAATATAGACTAAAGATAAATTACTAGAGTTACAAAAGATACGATAAGTTCATAAATAGATTAATATCTAAGAATCTAGATCTTACATAAATATTTAAATTACATTAATATTCTAATTAAAAGATTTAAGATTTAAGAAATTAAAATCCTGAGTTGTCAACGTAACCTTTAATAATTTTCATAACTAGAAAATGAACAAATTGGCAAATGTGAAACTAATACCAAATATATGATTCAACAAAAATCATAGAATAGATCTATAAATTGTAATAAACTCATTTGTAGCTTGAAAAACCTGAATAAAATTTTCCTTGATCTTAATAGATACAAAAAACGAGATTTCGTATCTTGAATTAATAATTCAAGATATAATTAGAAGTAACTCTAAATTTCAAACCCGATAAAATATAATCTATTAACAGTACTTATTGGCATAAAACAATAATCCAAAGATGAACTACTAGGATTATAAATACATAATAGATATCAATATCGATCAATTAATATTAATCTAGATCTAAAATAAAAATTCCAAACCCGCTGTTACACTTATTAGGAAATTCTGAATTCATTAAGATTTGGTTACTAATTTAATTTAGTGAATTTGCAAAATTTAATCACGTAAGTTAAAATACTAAAAATTTTTAATCTGGTAAACTTTAAACTAAAAATTTTGAATATATAAATAATCTAGAAATTTTTAGGAACTTAGATAATTTTATTCCGATAAACCTCTTATCTAACCGTTATAAATATTTGCTTATAAATTAATATTAGTTAAAATATTTTAAGTTAATTACTATTAATCAAATAATAAAAAAAATTTAAAAAAAGAAAAGAAAACTGATGTAGAAATTGCATCACGCTACAATGCAATTATCGATGAGCAGGGGACAATTCGGTTTAAATGAAATTACGTGGAAGTGTATTACAAACAGAATGTCACAAATGGGAAATTGCTTTATCCTTCGCGCTGGGGAAATGAAGATCACGTCGCAATTAAGAAATCTTGGCTGCAGTCCTTCTTCTTCAACGCATGGACAAAGGAGAATAAAAAAGAAAAAAAAAATATATATATATATAGAATCCGCTGAAGCAAATCACAAAACAAAGATGTAATATAAAATTCCGTGCTGGAGTCGGCTACATAGCTCACGTGGAACAGAGGAATATATGAAGAATGCACCACAGTAATAGTAGAGGAGTTGGCTGCAACAAATTCTCCAGCAAATCAACGAATTTCAACTGGAACGAATGGGTTATGCAGAATCTCCATGCACGGTCAGAATTCTCAAGCTGGAGACAGAGGAGTCAGCCACCAAAATTATCCACGCGCAGGACAAGCTCTTTCACGAACAACAGCAATTGGAAATTCCGATTGTAGAGTTCACATACAAACATTTAAATTTGATCCAATTTAAGCTCTCAAAATTCAACTTGAAAAAGACTCCTCAACAATCTACAAACCACCCTATAACCCTCACTACATACAAGGAAATGCAGCATAAATTCAAGAGAAAAACAACTACAATTCAACCTTTAACTACCATGGAAACTGCAACAGAGAAAGTCCATACAAAATTTTTTTTTGGGAACAGAGGAATTATGGCTGCTTCATGCCAAATTTTGATCCAAATTTGAGCCTTATATTCAACATGAAAATGACATAATCTCCAACCAAAATACTTCACATATAATCAACATTTAATGTCAAGAATTTCAGCTTAAAAAGCAACAAATACAACTCACAAATGGCCTTGCAAATTCGAATCAAGCAAGCTGCATCAGAGGAAAAACAACAAGAACAGCAGCTACACATAAACCAATTCTAGCTCCAATTTTAAGGAAATTTATAGGCCTTGCTTGAGTTGTTTTCTTTGACCAAATAAACATCAATAATAAGACTTTAAATGTCCACTTCAAACACCATTTATTAGCTAGGAAACAACAAGAGAAATTTGATGAAAAATCATGCAAACCAACATGGAAAAACAACAAGTAAATAGCAGCAGAAAATTTTGATTTTTGGCCTTTGTTTCACACGATTTTTGACCCGATTTTTATGCAACTTGAGCTCCAAATTTTGTACACATAAATGACCTTAATTAACTACCAAACAAACACAATTAATGCCCCTTGAAATTAGCTACAAATTTCATACAAATTCAACCAAAATCGTCCTTAAATTCGCATTAGATTTCCACCCGAGAAACATCAACAAAAACTTGTATTTATCAAGCTCAAAACACTCTCTTTAGCCTCCTAACCTTAGTACATATTGTAAACCCCCAAAAATTTTCATAATCCTTAAAAATAATTTTAGAAGTATAAATATCAAAGACCCAAAAAGTCAACTTGAGATTAAAACTCAATTCTAGACCGAGTCAAATACCGGAAACGAAACCCTAAAAGTTGAACCTAGTTAAAAATTTAAAAGAACAAAAACGAGTTCTCTCAATCTTGAGAAAACGAGAAACCCCTGAAATAAAAATAAAGTCCAATTACCGATATAATCAACGTCCGTACGTCGATTAAATAATCTACCCAATTCCTAAAACGCAAATCGAAACAATAGATCCAAATACCGCTTAACAACGAGACAATAAAGTCCTAATTCCTTCAGTAAAATTTTAGAATCACAAAATCCAAAATTTTCCACAAAAGTCAAATCGAGTCAACTCATAAACCTAGACTCGGTTAAATGATTCCGAGAACTAAAAAACTATTAAATAATCACAAATGAAATAAAATAAAATAAAACATAAATTTCGAGCTAAAATTCTAAAACGATCAAGACTCGAAAATTATACGATCTTACGAATATCTCGACGGAATCGGAAATCAAAACGGAACCCTAAAAGTCAACAAGCCTATAACGAACCCTAGTGTTTAAGATCCGGCAATCCCGCGTTTTCAAACCCTAGAAAACGAAATTAAGTAAATAGCCTAGAATAGTTCGTAATAACGTAAGGTAACATAAAAATATCAGATTCGCGAAATTCGAGTGACCTTCGGACCCAAACGGGATCAGTTCTCGAAAAGCGTGTCCCGGAGCTCGGAATATTAAAAATATTCCGTTTATACCAATAGACTCGTAAAAATACAAGGATTCCAAAAATATCAGTTTTGGAATTTTTCGGTAGATAAAAATTACAGATATCGCATTATTACGCGTATTTTTATTACTACCGGTACTTTAATTGTCTAGTCTACTATTCATAGTACTTTTCTACTATTCATTACTATTCACCTATCTCTACTTTTTCTTACACCTATTTCTTACACCTACATATCTATTTTCTTACTTTTTTCATTTCCAATACACCTTTAATCACATCAAACTTTACACATTACTTCTTTATTACACAAAACAAATAAAATAAATCAATTTCCCCTCTTCTACAAGCAAAACCGGCGCCATTCCCTCTCCCATGCATCTAATTATTTTCTTTTTCAATTTATTTTATTACATCCAAAAATCTCTCCAAAAATTCTATAAATACCCCCTTCCTCTTCCATTCTTTCACACAATTCTTTACACTACCAAAACTCTCTCAAAATCTCTCCACAAATTCTCTCATCAAGAATTCTCTCTACCAAAACTCTCTCAAAACAATTCCTCACAAAAATCATGTCTCATACATAAACCATCTACCACATATCACTACTCACATAATACCCATTCTATCTACCATCTTCATATCTCTTACATACCTTAGGTAATATTTCTTCCATCTATTATTCATCCATGTCATGTAACTTAACATGACTATGGTGTTGTTTTGAAACTCATATGAGTAGTAAAAGCAACAACATGTTCATGTTTTGTTCTTGTACATAAAGCTTCCTATTTTATTATGTTGTTATTATTATTTGCTTATATATAGTATATGTATATATATTTAGAGCATATAAGCTCATTTGTTATTTATTTATTTTCAAGTTATGCAATTTATTTATTTTGATATTAAGACTAGTCTTTCTAGTCTTAGACTTGTCCATATCAAGTCAAAACAACCTTTTGATTATTTATTTTCTTTAAATCTTTCGGGACTAGTCCATTCTTAGTCCCGGGATGCCTTGATAAAGCTAAGGCTCCAATTCTTGATCGGGATTCCTTGATGAAGCTAAGGTTCCCAATGCTTGATATTTTATTTTCTTACTCATTATTTGTTTCTAGTATTTTCTTATGTTCTTACTATTTTATATGCTCATTATACTTGCATTTGCGTAATGTTAATGTCTCAACTAATCAAAAAATAGAATTTTGTTTTACTAAATGAACTCAAAGCTAAGTTTTCAATCATATGATTTATCGCAAAATCATGAAGTTATTATCAACAACATAGAAATGGAGTTTTCTCAAGTTTTCCTAAATAACAAAGATAGTTTTATCAAGAAAACGTAAGAAATAAATATTTTCTTTGTATTTTATGGTAATCTAAGTTCTTAGAAAAATAAATCGTTAATATCGAAAGTTTAAGACTTAAATTCTTTTCTAAACTAAGGAACAAACTAGTTTTCAAAGTCAAGACAAAAATCAACTCATCAAGTTATGAACCCACTTAGGAAAAATAATGATTTTCAAATTTCTAAAAGAAGGAACTAATTTTCAAGGAATATAAATAAGGTGAGATTTAAATGATGGGTTTTATCAATAAAAGATGATTCTTTTCAAAAGAAATGAAAGAACAAGTTTTGGAAAGTAAAAGCTTATATTTTAGAAATGAATATAAGAAAAGCAAGGCTCAATTTCTAAGACCATCTTAAATAAACAAATTATGAAAAGGATTTCGACAACTTAATGTACTTTTGATAAATTAATCATTTATCACTAGAAATGAAATATATGAAAGACTAGAGTTAAAGGAATTTTCTTGTTTTGGAAAAGAGGAATGAAGAAAAATAAAATAAGATTATACTCATTTATAACAAACCTAAGAAAAATATAAAGTTTCTTTAAATACTTGAAAGGAAGTTTTCAAAGCTAAAGTTTAAATGAATTGTTTATGAAATAAATTATTGAGACACTACCATTGGATTTTTGCATATAAAGTGAGCATACCTATATATTCAAAAGTGTTTATCAAATGTATATTTATATTATTACAAAAGGATTTTCTTTAAATGAAGTTGAGTTAGAAAATGGATTTTTGCAAAAGTTTAGAAAATTCGTTTAAATCTGTACCTGACGTTTTCGGAACCCAAATGACCTTTTATGACCAAGATAAGTTTAGAAATGGATAGAACTTTTCGAATAGGTAGAAAACGGTATATCATACGCGAAATTCCGAGTTAAAATGAGCAAGTTATGGCCATTTTAAGTTGGAATTTCTTCTTATACGATTTTACCACGAATTTTAAGTAAAGTTTAGAATCTCCAAAATAGAAATTCATGGAAGACTTATCCCGGGTATTTCTTTTGTCTAGGAGACAAAGGACACGAGGATACCCTACCCGAGGATTTCTACGACTAAGAAGATAGCGAAATGGACGAGTGAGTTATTCCTTCTAATTCGTTACTTTGCTTGTGCTTGTAAAGTAGTAGCATTAGTATATAGGAAAAGATAAAAATGGATATATATTTGGGGAATTCGGGATTATATATGATTCTATGTTGCGTGAATAGAATTAAGAATATCGCAACTTCGATCTGCTTGTTTAAATAATTTTGTTTACTTACTTGTATGATTGTTTATTGTTGCTAAATTGATTGATCGCCCCTAATAAACCTTAATAAGGTTTGACCTAAGAACAATAAAACGTTCACGCATAGCATCCATCGAGTCACATCTATTTCGAAGGCTGCTACTCCTACGCGTAGAGTTGGATTGGCTGTGATCGTGCGGTGCCACGGGCCATGTTCCTTCCTGGAGAATCCAAATCGCTCGGGAAAGCGACTCTAGGTTCGGAGCCGAGCCAACCGAACGCTGTGGGTGAGGACCTGGGGACTAGCAGTAGAAGGTCGAGGACCTTCAACCCCGATTCCCTAACCTTTGATACGGAGGGGTAAATCCGTTCTATATATGGTTTCCGGACACTATATATATTCGCGTAATCATGTGATTGTTCATTGTATGCATAGCATATGTGTGATTAAATAAATAAACTTGTTTGAAAATGTGGTGCGAATGAAAAGGAATATCTCACTAAGCTAGTTGTAGCTTATACCCCTATAGATTTGATTGAAACAGGTATATTCGTGGATTAAAATTGAGGATCATGACATTAAGGAAGTCATGGACGGACGATTAAGGATATGGAATCATACGATGAAGAAAGTTTGTAAGGTTCTTTATATGTGCTAACCTTTGATTAGTGAGTACTTTATTTAAAGATAATAGAAGAATATGCCCTTAAGAATTGAAATGTGATATGTTTATGTTCTATATTCTCTTTGCCTTGTTACTTATTTATTATCGATATAAATTGCGCTACTCCGATGCGTTCCCTTGTTGTGATGTACGCCTTGTACATGATATGGAAGCCTTTGCGTGACTAAGGTAGTCATTCCTAGGCTTTAGTATTGTGTACGGCGGACTGCCACGTTTAGGGTACCCCTCGGGGCGTGACAGTTTAAGTTGGTATCAGAGCAACAAGGTTTTGGGAATTAAGAAAGGATATGAAAGTATAGAATGGTAGGACTTGATCTTATGTCTAAGAATCCTATGTCTAAAATAGAACTTTATCTGGAGAATATTAGGGAAGGCAGGAAGGTACTTACACAAGAATCGGAGGATATTTAGTAAGATATGAAATGGAGAATTACATGAAGAGGATTTACCCTAGGATGTTGACCCAAGATTGAGAAAGGTGAAATGACTTGGAGATAGAACATAGCAGAATAATATGAAGAAAAGATGAAGGAGACTTAGAATTTAGATATAGAGTAAACATAGTAAGCCTACCTTAGCAAGATCAATAAGCCTTAACGCATAGTAACCCTATTCAAGACCAAGTAGGAACAATTTAAGTAAAATGCCTCTTTTATAGTAAGACCCTTAGGTAGATAATATTCAGTACCTACGTTAACCTTTAATCAGACTAGCAAAAGTCTTTTAACGCTTCTCTTTTCCTTAAAAACAAATAACATGAGCGTAAAACTCGAAATAAAGAAAATATCTAATACGATCGCTTCGTTTGGTTCTAGGAAGCTACCCGAGGAAGTTATGCCACAATCAAGCACCCCTCTCGAAGAACAACAAGAACCAGAAGCACTCCCACCACAAGATCTAACTCAAGAACTCTTGACCACCATAAGACGTCTAGAAGAGACGATAAGGACTTATATACAACAAATACCCATAACCTCTGCACCCGCTCCGGTTATAGACCTCAACTCGGAGCAACACCAGTAGCACAAGTCCCTTCCTTCATAGCCAATCCTGAACCCAGGCTAAGAAGCGTAAACAACCCAACCTCTTAAGGATTCCGCAACCCCTAAGGTCAGATGTTGGAAGTGTGAAGGAAGACATTTCCCCAAAAGTTGCCCACAACTACAGAACAAGTGTTACTTCTGTGGAAACAAGGACCACAAAATCCTAAATTGTCCTAAGAAGAACGGCACTATCTATTCTGGTCATGCAAAGAGAAACACAGTGCCAACAATTACCCAACAACAATAAGGAAATGCTACGTATGCAGTCGTCTCATCTGTAGGACCAAGAATTACCCCAAATGCCAAGGAAACATGCTACATGTGCAAGGTGTGGTACCTCTATGTACGTGAAGATCTAAAGACGCAAGGTTTATGGGACGACCCCATCTCAGCCCCGAAAGAGATGACCCATCCAAGAAAGAATGTGGGACTTCGTCTAGAGATCCTACCACCAAATCTCACCACAAAGGAAAAGAAAAAGTTACTGATAATGAAGACGAGGGATCAAGTGATCAAGGAAATATTCCTACCCTGTGAAGAGCAATCCGAAGCAGGAATGGACGCTAAACCTTCCGTAAAAGCTTTAATATACCGATAGGAGAAATGCTTTTGTAAAAAGAATTAATCAAAGATGTATATGTTTTATGTAATGATTTGAAATTTTAATTATGTTTTGCATCCTTTCTTTGAACTTTTGTAAAGGAAGTATTTAAGTCTTCCTTCTGTTTCCATGTATTTGATTAATAATATGAATTTCCTTTTCATTATTATGATTTCAATTTTCAAAATTTCTTATATATATTTGCTCATTTCCGTACTCGTTGCTATTTGCATATCTCTTGACCGTTTTTTCCGAAAAACGTCTAAGACTTAATAAAGTTTAAGAATCTCACGCTAGCTTAATAAAACCTGTAGAACAAATAGGAGACGTACTCGTGCTCAACGCAACCAAGAAATACCCCCTGTAGAACCTGAGAACCCGGAGGAACCTCAACAACCAAACCAACCACGAATGGATCAAGCTAACATCGAACAACTTGCCAACCTCATAAGGAATTTCGCACAACAGGCTCAGGCTATGCCTACACCAGCACCTGCACAAGAAGCAGCACCAGAAGTTCCAACGCCACCATTGAAACAGCACTAGCTGAGCCACCTTTACCAAACCTTATCAAAGTATGTTGCCAGAGTTCATTAAGTGCAATCGATATTTTGATGGAGCTTTGGAAAACCGGATGAAGCTGATGATTGGTTAGCACAAATAGAACGATCTTTCAATGCTTTTGAAGTACCACAACATCTTCAGCTTACATATGGGACTTTCATGCTGAGGTTCAATGCAAGAATATGGTGGGAATCCAAAAGTAGAGCTACTACCACCAATCACATGGGAGACATTTAGGCATGAATTCTTGGAGAACTTTTTCCCTGGAAGCTTGAGAATCCAATTTAGTGCAGATTTCCTAAGTATTTCTCAAGGAGGCCGTAGTCTTGAACAATATGAAACGAGTTCAGTAAGCTGTTACAATATGCCCCCGAATCATATAAGGATAGTGAGGAACTAAAAAGGCAAGTCTTCTTGGAGGATTGGATGAAGACCTTCGTATCAAGTTGATAGAGTTTGACATTAAAGATTTTCGAGAACTAGTAGAGAGAGCACGAATTGTGGATGGTGCTAAGAAAAGGAGAAGGACGAAGGAAACGTCATGATGATTGAGGAAGAATCTATAAGTGAACCTAGCTCAGCATCAGAATCAATGAGCTCGAAACATCGGTCAGCCCGAGTAGAAAGAAGGATAAAAAGAAATGGATACCCAATGTTGGAAATGCAAAAAGGGACATCAACCAAGACAGTGTCCTAAGTTGCAACACAAGTGTTACTACTGCGGGAGTCCAAATCACAAAGTCATGAGATGCCCAAAGAAAACCTCTGCCACTTGTCTGATCTGCAAGGAGTCGGGACATATTGCCAAGAAGTGTCCTAAGAAGAAAAATATGGAAGGAGATACTCAGCAATACCCCCACAAGGAATACATGTGTACAACCTACAAGGACAATGGATTTGCGAGGAAGCCAACCAAGAGATAGAATTCGTTGTTTTAGAAGAAACGATAGTCACGAATACGAGTTGATATCAGGCTACCCTTAGACGCTAAAATTCTTGTTATACCGATAGTTGCCAGTAATGACCGTAGATTTTGTAATCGTCACCTTACTCCAGATGGAAATAAAAATATGATTGTCGAAAATTTTGTATGTAACAAAAGAAGAAGGCAATTCAATTTTACCTTGAACACGCCAAAATACATCAAAAGCATAACTATTACCGCCTAAAGCTAGAACCGTAATGATAAAATCTCAAAAGCAAATCCAAATTTTTCATCTTGACCTCAAACATTGTCAAGATGACCACGTAAAGAATAAAACAACTCTATGGAATAAGTATAAACATTGTGTACGTGCATGTCATATATATACTCACATAAGAATGGAAAAGCGAATTCACAACCTTCCTTCGTCAAGTGAATGTACCAGTGTCGTATCGAGTCGTCATCAGTTTAAGATCGAGTCAAGTCAAGTGTCAAGTCGTCAGTCGTCTGCTGTATTGGTTAAGTCTGAAACTCTTCAGAAAGAGTCAAAGTGAAGGTTGAAAATCGCTAAAACCAAATCTTATTGATTCTATATATGCTATATTGCATAAATTATTAAACGCACAAGATTAACAACATTCCAATATTACCGTCTAAAAATATATGCAAACAGAAAGATATGAAAGAAGAAATTCAAAAACAACGATAGACTTCCCAACCCTTTTGTGGAAGTCAAACTAAGAAAAAGACATAATGAAATCATAATACCCTTTCAACAAATAGACGTAAGACAAAATTCCAAATATCACGAATGTTGATGAATGACGATATACAATTTCTCATCAACCTACGTACGTATGACAAGTTTTGAGGACAAAACTTTCTTTAAGGTGGGTAGGTTGTAAACCCCCAAAAATTTTCATAATCCTTAAAAATAATTTTAGAAGTATAAATATCAAAGACCCGAAAAATCAACTTGAGATTAAAACTCAATTCTAGACCGAGTCAAATACCGGAAACGAAACCCTAAAAGTTGAACCAGTTAAAAATTTAATAAGAACAAAAACGAGTTCTCTCAATCTTGAGAAAACGAGAACCCCTGAAATAAAATATAAAGTCCAATTACCGATATAATCAACGTCCGTACGTCGATTAAATAATCTACCCAATTCCTAAAACGCAAATCGAAACAATAGATCCAAATACCGCTTAACAACGAGATAATAAAGTCCTAATTCCTTCAGTAAAATTTTAGAATCACAAAATCCAAATTTTCCACAAAAGTCAAATCGAGTCAACTCATAAACCTAGACTCGGTTAAATGATTCCGAGAACTAAAAACTATTAAATAATCACAAATGAAATAAAATAAAATAAAACATAAATTTCGAGCTAAAATTCTAAAACGCTCAAGACTCGAAAATTATACGATCTTACGAATATCTCGATGAAAACGGAATTCAAAACGGAACCCTAAAAGTCAACAAGCCTATAACGAACCCTAGTAGTTAAGATCCGGCAATCCCGCGTTTTCAAACCCTAGAAAACGAAATTAAGTAAATAGCCTAGAATAGTTCGTAATAACGTAAGGTAACATAAAAATATCAGATTCGCGAATTTCGAGTGACCTTCGGACCCAAACGGGATCGGTTCTCGAAAAGCGTGTCCCGGAGCTCGGAATATTAAAAATATTCCGTTTATACCAATAGACTCGTAAAAATACAAGGATTCCAAAAATATCAGTTTTGGAATTTTTCGGTAGCTAAAAATTACAGATATCGCATTATTACGCGTATTTTTATTACTACCGGTACTTTAATTGTCTAGTCTACTATTCATAGTACTTTTTCTACTATTCATTACTATTCACCTATCTCTACTATTTCTTACACCTACATATCTATTTTCTTACTTTTTTCATTTCCAATACACCTTTAATCACATCAAACTTTACACATTACTTCTTTATTACACAAACAAATAAAATAAATCAATTTCCCCTCTCACAAGCAAAACCGGCGCCATTCCTCTCCCATCATCTAATTAATTTTTCTTTTCAATTTATTTTATTACATCCAAAAATCTCTCCAAAAATTCTATAAATACCCCCTTCCTCTTCCATTCTTTCACACAATTCTTTACACTACCAAAACTCTCTCAAAATCTCTCCACAAATTCTCTCATCAAGAATTCTCTCTACCAAAACTCTCTCAAACAATTCCTCACAAAAATCATCTCATACATAAACTATCTACCACATATCACTACTCACATAATACCCATTCATCTACCATCTTCATATCTCTTACATACCTTAGGTAATATTTCTTCCATCTATTATTCATCCATGTCATGTAACTTAACATGACTATGGTGTTGTTTTGAAACTCATATGAGTAGTAAAAGCAACAACATGTTCATGTTTTGTTCTTGTACATAAAGCTTCCTATTTTATTATGTTGTTATTATTATTTGCTTATATATATAGTATTATGTATATATATTTAGAGCATATAAGCTCATTTGTTATTTATTTATTTTCAAGTTATGCAATTTATTTATTTTGATATTAAGACTAGTCTTTCTAGTCTTAGACTTGTCCATATCAAGTCAAAACAACCTTTTGATTATTTATTTTCTTTAAATCTTTCGGGACTAGTCCATTCTTAGTCCCGGGATGCCTTGATAAAGCTAAGGCTCCAATTCTTGATCGGGATTCCTTGATGAAGCTAAGGTTCCCAATGCTTGATATTTTATTTTCTACTCATTATTTGTTTCTAGTATTTTCTTATGTTCTTACTATTTTATATGCTCATTATACTTGCATTTGCGTAATGTTAATGTCTCAACTAATCAAAAAATAGAATTTTGTTTTACTAAATGAACTCAAAGCTAAGTTTTCAATCATATGATTTATCGCAAAATCATGAAGTTATTATCAACAACATAGAAATGGAGTTTTCTCAAGTTTTCCTAAATAACAAAGATAGTTTTATCAAGAAAACGTAAGAAATAAATATTTTCTTTGTATTTTATGGTAATCTAAGTTCTTAGAAAAATAAATCGTTAATATCGAAAGTTTAAGACTTAAATTCTTTTCTAAACTAAGGAACAAACTAGTTTTCAAAGTCAAGACAAAAATCAACTCATCAAGTTATGAACCCACTTAGGAAAAATAATGATTTTCAAATTTCTAAAAGAAGGAACTAATTTTCAAGGGAATGTAAATAAGGTGAGATTTATAATGATGGGTTTTATCAATAAAAGATGATTCTTTTCAAAAGAAATGAAAGAACAAGTTTTGGAAAGTAAAAGCTTATATTTTAGAAATGAATATAAGAAAAGCAAGGCTCAATTTCTAAGACCATCTTAAATAAAAAATTATGAAAAGGATTTCGACAACTTAATGTACTTTTGATAAATTAATCATTTATCACTAGAAATGAAATATATGAAAGACTAAGTTAAAGGGAATTTTCTTGTTTTGGAAAAGGAATGAAGAAAAATAAAATAAGATTATACTCATTTATAACAAACCTAAGAAAAATATAAAGTTTCTTTAAATACTTGAAAGAAGTTTTCAAAGCTAAAGTTTAAATGAATTGTCTTATGAAATAAATTATTGAGACACTACCATTGGGATTTTTGCATATAAATTGAGCATACCTATATATTCAAAAGTGTTTATCAAATGTATATATTATATTATTACAAAAGGATTTTCTTTAAATGAAGTGAGATAGAAAGTGGATTTTTGCAAAAGTTTAGAAAATTCGTTCTAAATCTGTACCTGACGTTTTTGGAACCCAAATGACCTTTTATGACCAAGATAAGTTTAGAAATGGATAGAACTTTTCGAATAGGTAGAAAACGGTATATCGTACGCGAAATTCCGAGTTAAAATGAGCAAGTTATGGCCATTTTAAGTTGGAATTTCTTCTTATACGATTTTACCACGAATTTTAAGTAAAGTTTAGAATCTCCAAAAATAGAAATTCATGGAAGACTTATCCCGGGTATTTCTTTTGTCTAGGAGACAAAGGACACGAGGATACCCTACCCGAGGATTTCTACGACTAAGAAGATAGCGAAATGGACGAGTGAGTTATTCCTCCTAAATTCGTTACTTTGCTTGTGCTTGTAAAGTAGTAGCATTAGTATATTAGGAAAAGATAAAAATGGATATATATTTGGGGAATTCGGGATTATATATATGATTCTATGTTGTGCGTGAATTAAGAAGTAAGAATATCGCAACTTCGATCTGCTTGTTTAAATAATTTTGTTTACTTACTTGTATGATTGTTTATTGTTGCTAAATTGATTGATCGCCCCTAAAAACCTTAATAAGGTTTGACCTAAGAACAATAAAACGTTCACGCATAGCATCCATCGAGTCACATCTATTTCTGAAGGCTGCTACTCCTACGCGTAGAGTTGGATTGGCTGTGATCGTGCGGTGCCACGGGCCATGTTCCTTCCTGGAGAATCCAAATCGCTCGGGGAAAGCGACTCTAGGTTCGGAGCCGAGCCAACCGAACGCTGTGGGTGAGGACCTGGGGACTAGCAGTAGAAGGTCGAGGACCTTCAACCCCGATTCCCTAACCTTTGATACGGAGGGGTAAATCCGTTCTATATATGGTTTCCGGACAACTATATATATATTCGCGTAATCATGTGATTGTTTCATTGAATGCATAGCATATGTGTGATTAAATAAATAAACTTGTTTGAAAATATGGTGCGAATGAAAAGGAATATCTCACTAAGCTAAGTTGTAGCTTATACCCCAATAGATTTGATTGAAACAGGTATATTCGTGGGTTAAAATTGAGGATCATGACATTAAGGAAGTCACGGACGGACGATTAAGGATGTGGAATCATACGATGAAGAGATTTTGTAAGGTTCTTTATATGTGCTAACCTTTATGATTAGTGAGGTACATCTAGTTAAAGATAATAGAAGAATATGCCCTTAAGAATTGAAATGTGATATGTTTATGTTCTACATTCTCTTTGCCTTGTTACTTATTTATTATCGATAAATTGCTACTCCGATGCGTTTCCTTGTTGTGATGTACGCCTTGTACATGATATGGAAGCCTTTGCGTGACTAAGGTAGTCATTCCTAGGCTTTAGTGTGTGTACGGCGGACTGCCACGTTTAGGGTACCCCTCGGGGCGTGACACATATATATAGCCTTAAGTTTGACACTAAATTAGCTTAAAATCTCTTTAAAAACAATTTAAAATCCTAGCTACAAGAAAATATATGAATCAACCATTTCATTCACCATTTTTCCCCACTTAGACAACCTTTAAGGAATTCTAAAACAAAACACAACCTTTGTCTCACTTCCTATATCCTATCCAAGCATCAACCACATTCAAACACGTCCATTTCCTCTTTCAAACAACACCAAAAATAGCCTTTGGTACATCACAAATTCAAGTTTGAAATCTAAAAAATATGTACATACATATACTAGTTTAGTTAGGTTAATTTTTGTTAGTTACTCATCTTTCTACTATCCTCTTTAGATCATTACTTTCATCGAGAAGGAGGAACTAGACCCCATCTATTGTCTAATAAAGGTAAGAATCATATCAAGTTCAAATATTCATTATGTTTGCTCTTTAGAAATTTGTCTTAGAAACTATCAAAATTGATGTAATAGTATATTGATGTTATCTAGACTATTTAGGACATAAATACATCAACTTGAAGATTTTTAAGTGTAGAAATTCAAGTCTTAGAAAGGAAAAACCAAAACCATACTTCAATTACAACAAACTAAGTTGAACTTTAGATTACTCATGTATATCCCTAGGAAGATTGAATAAACTGTATTGATTTCTTTATTATAAGCCAAAAACGACCCACCAATGGAAAGAACATGAAAAATCCTATGAAATTGACTATTTATTTGTTAAAAACGGATAAGAAACGAATTAGATATTGCAAAAACAAAAACGGGATCAAGCTGCTAGATTTACACGAATAAAGCGAACTGTTCTTTTATTTTTCTCCCCCTTCATGATCTTTATTAATGAAAACAACCTTATCAATGGATTGTACTTGGAAAATCTATGAAAACGACTATTTATTTGTCCAAAAAGGGCTAGAAATGAGTTAGATATGATCAAAACAAGTTTTGACTATAGTTATTAGGATTCACTTGAAACCCATGCATGTGTTTTATAAATTTAAAAATTGTACAAGTCTCTTTTCTTGAAAATAATTCCACTACTAGAAAGTACTCTTCGAGTACTATCAAATCGACTATTTATACAGCGAAATTGGATTTAAAACGAATAAGAAATCACAAATAGAAATTTACTCAGTTTTTACTCTTAAACCAATATTAATGTTACTGTTATTTTTATTAATATAGTTATGATTATTACCGTTATTATTACTACTGTTTATAGTATTCTGTATTATTAATATTTTCATTAGAGTTATCAATACTGTTATTTTATGTTAAAGTCACTATATTTATACTATCATCAATTCTATTTTGTCACTAATGGTATTATTTACTAGCTATATGAAAATGTTGTTATTATTGTACTATATTTAATACTAATATTGATATTGATTTTTCAATACTAATATTACTATAATATATAGTATTAAACTTAGCTTGTTTTGCAATAAAAATGAAACTGAAATATAATAAAAATTTGATATATCTAAATACGGTTTTATAATTTTTGAAAGGTATGGTTACTAGAAATACCCTTAAATAAATAAAAATACCAATTTGAGAGACATATAAGGTTGACGGGAAAAGAATTAATAAATAAAAATCTTCTACTAAAAGCAATAGGACTTAAAGAAAAGAAAAACCCCTTAAATAAAAATATAGATAGCAATTAATAAAAACTGTATCAATCACCGATACAGAATAGTTAAGCATCTATAGGAATTCTATTAAAGTATTGAATGACACAATAATTAATATAACGGACTTAATCTAATATTTGACGATAGAGATCAACACCTTTAACTCTAGGAAGACTTCTTTTATAGAAACGGTCCGATAATGAATCTCTGTTATTTCCTTTCATAGGAAAATAGATCAATTTCCGGGTCATCAATAGCTTATACAACAATTTAGCGAGGACTACAGGTGAGTTATTTTACTTTATCACATTGTTTGTGCTTGTAGTATAGTTGCTTTTGTAATAATATATATTCAATTGATATGCATGCGGGATTGAGAATAATGCATGATGTGTGGTGTATGATTGAATGTCAAATTATCATAATATAAATGATAATCATTTTGTATGATAACTATTGTATGAAATATGTTGATGATTGTCTGTAAATCGTATGATCGCCATAAACTGGATTAACAACTATTGGTACTATAAATAAAACGGACAGACGTTGCACGATTTGCATAAACTGCATTTGGAGATGTGGCAGCCTACTACGTGTTAGTATTTTAGTTCTCTGGTAATGCTTGGTTTTTCTAGGCAAGAGGCTATTAGTTCTACACAAGATTACCTTTGTTCCATTGGTTCCATGGGAACTAACTGGTAATGAAGGACGCCGCCCATGGTATTGTTGTGAAATGACTAGCGCTTAGTGGAGTTTCTAAGGCTTAAAATAGGAATTGAATGCCAAAAGTATAAAGGGATAATGACAATGAGGATTGTGGCTTTCTTGTATACTTAGTTTCTCCTAGGTAGGTGGGCCATAGTATCGAGTTCCTTCAACCCCGATGAAGAGGACGTAAATCTTCATCCTGCTTTGGATTCTAAATCATCCAAGCTTGTAACGTGCATATGATTGATTGTTGCATTATATATGATTGATACATATACTTGTTTGTTTATTGGTTGATGTGTGGTTTGTTCAGGTTATCTCACTGAGCCCGTGGTTCGCTCATTCCCCAATAGTTTTTGTGCAGGATTAATATTAGATGGGATTGGGCTAGGAATGTGTGAAAAGAGCTTCTCCAACAAATTCTATTGAAGATAGAGATATAGGATATGGAAACTTAGAATGTAAATTAGATAAATTTTGAATTTTTATATGTAGTAATTTGAAACCCACTTTCACCATTTGGTAGGGGATACCGATTCTCTGCGATCTTGGTAGAAATTAGAAAATTGGATTCCATAGTTGAAATCCTGTAATATATTATATCATTTATATAAACATTGATAAATAAATAGAGTCTTATACAATCTGACATACAAGACGGCTCTCATGTTACGGGTGCACATGTGATATGATAGCTTTAGATTAATCCTACTAGACCCCATATTAGAGGCGTGATAGTTTCATTGTGCTTTGTTTACGTTTGGGCTCAGAGAGAAGCATGATTAGATAGGGCAAATTGTGTTTCGCCCATGTTCCTTCATTGTACAAAGCATCATGAGAATTAGAGAGAAACACGGTGCAATACATATGGTCATGTTCTAGCCGTGTTTCCTTTAAACAAGAAACATGGTGAAATATAAATCTTGTGTTTTGATTTGCAAAATTTAGTCAGAGAGAAACACAGTTTGATATAAGGGGCCGTGTTCTAGCCTTGTATCAATTTATGTCAAATCCTTTTAAAAATATAGAGAACCATGGTGAGATGCATGCAATCGTGTTCCTACCATGCTTTCACGTTTTTCCTCATTGTTCAATTCACAGTGAGAAGCACAATCAAATTCATGTGGTAATGTTTCTCCTAAAGTAGTGTTAATTTAGGAGCTTGACAAGATACATGACCAAAACATCACCCCATATTTCACTCGTGTACTCTTTTGAAAAATAGGGCATGTATAGTTACACACATAAACATCAAATTTTCACTTCTATTAGCTTACATACATTCAACACATGCACTTAATAATACAAAATACATATAAAACTCCTCAACTCCATTATCAAACAACTCCTATAACTTCACATCTAACATTGAACCTCACACACTTCACTTACTCATTCATCTACCAAAACAACTTCAACATCTCTATATAGTCTTCAACTACATCTTCAAGAATCTATTTAGCTCCATAGATCAACATAGATCATCAAAATCATATACAACTCATTAATAACCCATTGAAACAGGAATCATCCTTATGAAGAAAACAAATGAATAAATAACCATGAAAGCATGCAAAACTCACCTTATCTAACTTTTATTTTGAAGATGAATTGTTGATAAGAATCTTGGATGGATAATTTGTAGAATTCCAAGGAAAAATGGTTGTGTTAAGTTTTGTCTTTTGGAAATGTCATTTTTTAAGGGTCTGTTTTGGATTTGTGCAATTTTGTACAGTTAAAGTTGATAATTATCCTTGAAAAAGTTTTTCTTTGACTTTCAAGGCAGTTGTAATTTTTGAGAATGAAAAAAAAAAGGCTTGGGCTTGGGCTTGTATATGGATTTGATTTGGCTCAAAATCTGCTCGCTTAAGTTTAGTTTGTTTTTAGAAAAATCTTAGGCTTAAATTTACACACAACAAATAATACAATACAACCTCCAAATCATATTAACACGTGAAATTTTAGTCTAGCATGTATAGTTTACCAACTACATATGTTCACATTAATTTCATAAATTAATCAAACACACATATTCATGCATATTAACTAAGCAATATTAGTTTAAGGGTACTTTAATGACATAAATCATGTAAAAAAATATTTATGATACATTCATTACATATATCTTATAGAATTTATATTTAAAATTTTTATATGGCATCTTATGTGTAATAGAAAATTATATGAAAAGATAAAATATATTTCTCAAAAATATATTATTTTTTATAATAATATGTAATATAAAATAAATAGTACACAATATAGATTAT
This sequence comes from Combretum micranthum, assembly GCA_024138025.1. NCBI lineage: Eukaryota > Viridiplantae > Streptophyta > Magnoliopsida > Myrtales > Combretaceae > Combretum > Combretum micranthum. Next base: position 80,780 of record JAMXBD010002743.1, on the reverse strand, counting down.
TTGTATATATCATTAAATTTATAGACATTTATTATATATGCATCACATAATTTATATTTATATACTATATAGGACAACATATTTGATAACAAAAAATATAATAACTACTGAAAATATAGTATATTTAATTGATAAATATATAATACAACATAATTAGTATAGAATGTTGGCTTAGCATAAATAAACATGTATAAATATTGTATATTATTTTAAGAATACACTATTATATGGAAAAATATTCTAAAATAGGTAAAATATAACTATAAAATAAAACTAGTCAATTAAGTTATATTTATTTATTAAAGATACACAAATGTTTTGTGCTAATAAAATTGATTATGATATCTCTCAAGTCTCAATTAGAAAATAGTGGAACTTTAATCATGATGGTATAAATTTATTTAGTGGTTTAAGGCTTATAAAAACTCTAAAGTTAAAGTTGAGTTCAGAGAGTAGTATAGAGCACTATAGGATGAGTGACCCCCTGAGAAAGAAATTACCATATGTTGTGCTTCACCGAAATGGACAATACGTAGGACAAATTAGAAGTGGAATAAGAGTAATATACTAGTTAGAAGTGGAGGAGCTAAATAAGAATTTAATAATTACTAATCTCAAAATATAGATAAATTTGTGATGGAGCTTTTTCATTTATAAATTTTTTATTATTTACAATCAATTACAGACAAATTTTGCTATCATTAATGATGATAATTTTTCCACACATTTGCACTGGACAATAAATTTGTCACTGAAAAATTAAGTAACGACAATTTTTTAGACATTTTTTTTATGACAATTTGGTCTCAATAAGTTTTTCATGATAGATTTTTAGGGACAATTTTTATATTTAAAACCAAAATTTATTATAGTGATTCTAACAAATCGATAAAATTCAAAATATGATAATAAAAATTAAATAAATAAAGTACTGATGGTCCATAAGTAAAAAGTATGAATGTTAATGTTAATCGTGATTACCATAACTACTTGATGCACTCTTTAATATGCTGCACTAACATTGTGACATCCAGCATTGTTCTTACTTTTTATCAATTTTTATATTGTTTCCAATATCATAATATTTAAGCAAAAGTTATAATAAAGTTATCTCTAGTTGCCTATAAAAATTACCATTGCAACATAAAAACTAAGATGCAATTTTCTCACTGATATAGCATGATATTTATTGTTCCATCAATGGTAGATTCATTATCCTTTGATTTATGTTATGAATTTAATTCCTATTAAAAATAATCACTTTACTTTCACTGTATTTTTACCATTTTTTATCTAACGATAGTCACAATATTCCATCTTTTGCTCTTTCAGAACAGCCAAATGAGCAGTTCAATCATGAAGGCAATACTCCTTGTGTTCTTCATCATTCTGTTGATTACCTCGGGGTCAACTTAGGGAGCTGATAACAGAAGGCTGGATTCAAAAATGGAGCGCCTTCTTCGTGACACATGGATGGTTCGGAAAGCCGTCACACAAGCTGCATCAAGCAATCTTCCAAGTGATGATTATAGTTATGGATTCAATGATGATTCTAGCACGGATATTCGTCACAGATTTTGTATATTGGACCAAAGATAGACAATAGATGTCAAGCAACACCACGATGGATGAATAGTATGCGTAATAATTAGAAATAAATAAAGTGGAAACACATTGCATGATTTGTACCCTAAGAAAGTGCATATGAAGAATACTAATATAGGCAAGAATTGATGCGATCAATAATGATTCAATCAATATTTTTTTAATATCTTTTAATAACCATTAATTGGATATTTAATTGCATTCCATTTGTATCTTTTAATGACATTTTTTTTAGTTATAATTCAATAAAATATCTTCTCAATGCCATTCAATGTCATTTAATATGATGTCTTTTTTCACTCTTTTTTCCTTCTTGGCAAGTTTTCGGCTTGCCTATAAATGTCTGCCATATAGCAATAAAACGTTCACTTATCATTTTTTTCAGTAAAAATTCAGAGCCATTATTGTTCTTTTCCCAGATTACAAATTCATCATAGAATTTCGATTTTTGATGCCATAAGCCTAGGTACTCCTAAAATCAATAGGCTTTTGAAGATCTAAGCTAGTATTCGTGCGCAAATCAACGTCTTATGATAAATCTCTTTTAATTGCTGTACCAGATTAGTATCAAAGCTAGGTTTGCTCTTGGATTAACAATGGCACCTCGCAGACAGACCAATCAACATCGTACAGTTGATGAGATCTACGATCATGATGATCTAGATCACAGAATTGGGTAATTGATTAATGAGCAGCTGGATATAATATTGGAACGTCGATTAAATGTGATAGTATATTGTGTTGTCGAGAGGTTAGGTGCGTTGATGGGACACTAGAGGAACTTTAATTTGGTTATTGAGATGAAAGTAGAAATCCCTAAATTTCACTTTTATGAAAACCCCTTTTTAAGGACAAAGTGAAGGAAGATGAAACTATTTTTGAGGCTGCTAGAGAACCAACTTTGATGCATATGTTCAAGAAGAGGATGAGATTTTTGAAGCTATTGGTGATGGTAAACCATTTTTTTTTTAATTTTAATGTTGTTGAATTGGAAATTGTGATTTGAGATAGTAAGGAGACATTAGCAATTGAAGAGGTTGTTCAAGATAATTGGCTAAGGAGTAACATTTTTCAATCGACTAGCCATGGTTAGATTTATTTGTCTAAGGCCTGTGTAATTAATTCCAAGTGGATCTTGCATGACGCAGTGAAAATTTGAGGGCTAATTTTATCTAACCTGGGGTAATGATGCGGTCAATAATGATTTAATCAATATTTTTTAAAATATCTTTTAATAAGCTTTAATTGGATATTTGATTACATTCCATTTATCTCTTTTAATGATATTTTTTCAATTATTATTCAAAAGAATTATCTTTTGAATTCTATTTAATGGGATTTTATTAAAGATTTTTTTTCTTTTATGGAAGGTTTCAGCTTGCCTATAAATGTATGCCTTAGGGCAATAAAAAAGTTTGATTATCATTTTTTCAGTAAAATTTCAAAGCTATCATTGCTTTTCCAAAATTTCGAATTCATCATAGAATTTCGATTTTTGATGCCATTAGCCTAGCTATTCCTAGAATCAATAGGCTTTTGAATAGCTCAAGCCAGTATTCATGCATGAATCAACGTCTTGTGATAATCCCTCTTAACCGCTCCGTCAAGAATCAAGTGAAATAAATATTGTCATTTTCATGCTTGCATTGCAAGTTACTAGCTTCTTCTATGAGTTTTATATATGCCAGTCTCTCATGGTGGATTAGAGTTATGTACGAATTTTCTTTGTGAATAAAATAGAAAAGTTGTGATATCTAACTATGATAGGAATCAACAAGCCCGAAATCGTTGGAAAGCAAATCTAAGGCCGACACAAAATATTAAAGCTTGAAGCCTCATACGTTATCCTTTAATTGTTTTGATGTCTTTTCAAATTTCTTTTGTGGCTTTTCAAATTTCTTTGTTTTATTATTGTAGGAATTATTTATAATTATGTTTTTCAGTTACGTAACTGCCATAATTATGTTTTTTTAGTTACGTTGTGTAACTATCACAATTATATTTTTCCGTTATGTTATCAGTTATGTAACTGCCACAATTATATTTTTCAGTTACGTAACTATATAAGCCTATATATAAAGGCTAGTAACTACTCAAGATAGATATAGAAGTTTTTGTAATATCTTTTGAGATATTTAATAACACTTTTAAGTATGAAACCTTTTGTGGTGATTTTGAAAATTGAGTTTTGATTCTCTTTATTCTTGAGTTCTTATCAATTCTTGTTTCACATAGAATTATGGTGAACCCTATTACTAGAATCTTGTGATTCATTAACATTTAGATTAATTTATAGATCGTGGTCCCTATCGTTCTATAATCTAATCATAAACCACTTTAATTTTATTATTTGTGGCTATTGAACAATAATTTTATCCATATCATTTTTATTAGAAGACCCTAAAAATTTAGATCAAGATTCAGCCTCCTCAACCTCGTGTCAAATTTGGTATCAAAGCAAAGGTTATGCAGAAATTGTTGTTCGATGTGGATTAATTTCAGGTTGGTTTAATTTTTCTTCATGAATTCTTTTTGTTGTTGTTGAACTCAGCTATGTTGTTGTTGGTGATTGTGGAGAGATGTTGTCGGATGGAAGCAATAGTATTAATGTCAATAATGGTAGGGTTGGAAGGAATGACGACAACAACAATGGTGGTGGTGAAGGAGATGTTGTGACTAGGCATGAATTTACACAATTGCAAACTGAGGTTAATCAGATGTAAGAATATGTTAGAAGGATTTTGAAGAGATTAGATGTGAAAAAAAGGAGGAGTCAAAGTGGATCTAGTCATAAAAGACACTTTAGTGGTGATTTTGATGGAATAGTGAAAGGAGTAGGATGCAAGAGGGTAGAGATGATAAGAGAAGAGGAATTGATAGTATTAAATTAAAAATTCCACCTTTCACTGGAAGCAATAAATTGGAGGAATTTCTCGATTAGGTGCCAAGGGTGGAGAAAGTGTTTGATTGTTATGAGTTGGATGAGCGCATGAAGGTGAAAATGGCATCTCTAGCATTTTCTAACTATGCTAGTCTATGGTGGGATAAATTGCAGACTGAGAGATGAAGGGCAGATGAAGAAAAGGTGTGTTAATGGGCATTAATGTAAAGGTTGATGAAACGCAGGTTTTACTAGATTACTATAAACATGAGCTGCTGATGGAATTGCAATCCTTGAGGCAGGGTAAAAGAAGTATTGAGGAATCTTTGAAGGAGCTTGAGACCTTGATGGCGAGATGTGATTTTCAAAAATCTTGATATGAATCTATAGCTAAGTTCATTAATGGACTCAAAATGGATATCGCCAGTTGTTGAGCTCCAGCACTATCAAACCCTAGAGGATGTAATTAAAATTAGCTAACAGAGTTGCAAGTCATCAGCACAGACAGTCTCAAAAATCACATCACTATAGTTAATTAGATGAGGATGAAAAGAAAGAGGATGGGAAAGAGAAGAAAAAAGGTAAAGTGGTGGATGACAAAATGTCTAATCAAACACAACAGCAAAGGAGCTAGGATATTAAATGTTTCAAATGTTTAGGATATGGCCACATCACTTCTCAGTGTCCTAATAAGAAGGTTATGATCATGAAAAGGAACAATATTGAGACTGAGGAAGAGGGACAGAAGAGCAGTGAGGAAGAAGTGCAAGAAGAGAACATGTCTAATTTGCCTTTGACATTAATTCTTGAGTAGGAGCATGTGGTTCCAAACCAGCGAACTAATCTGTTCTACATTTAGAGCTTGGTGTAGGGAAAATCTTGTCTGATTATCATTGATAGTGGCAATTATGCCAATGTAATTTCTGCTGTATTGGTTCCTAAATTAGGGTTATACGTGGAGCAACATCCAAAACCATATGCCCTTCATTAGCTTAATCATCAGGGGGCTATTCATGTGCACAAATAGGTTCATGTACCTATTTCCATTAGTGATTATACTGATGAGGTATTGTGTGATGTAGTACCCATGGATGCTACACACTTGATTCTTGGAATACCATGGCAGTATGACCTTTGAGCTACATTTGATGGGTACAAGAATGAGTGCACTATTCAGCATCGAGGCAAGACATACAAGTTGCTTCCTATGAGTTATGAAGAGGTATAAAAGGCTAAGATGATGCATATTAAGAAGATCAAAGGATTGAGAAGGTTGTTTACATGGACTAGTCAGATGAAAACTCTGGATCTAACTCTGAAAGTTCAAAAATTAAAGAATCAAGATTCGAAGATGAATCTTCATAAACCCAGGGGTAATGATAGGAATCAACAAGCTCGAAATCATTGGAAAGGAAAGCAAATTCAAGGCCGACACAAAATATTAAAGCTTGAAGCCTTGTACTCCAGCCTTTAATTGTTTTGATGTCTTTTCAAAGTTTTTTTTATGGCTTTTCAAATTTCTTTGTTTTTATTAATGTCGAAATTATTTATAATTATGTTTTCCAATTACATAACTGTCGCAAATATGTTTTTTTAGTTACATTATGTAACTGCCACAATTATGTTTTTCAGTTATGTTGTCAGTTATGTTACTGCCACAATTATATTTTTCAATAATGTAACTACCTTGTAATAAGCCTATATATAAAGGCTAGTAACTACTCAAGATAGATATAGAAGTTTTTATTATATCTTTTAACATATTTGAGAGCACTTTTAAGTGTGAAACCCTTTGTGGTGATTTTGAATATTGAGTTTTGATTCTCTTTATTCTTGAGATCCTATTAATTTTTGTGTCATATAGAATAATGGTGAACCATGTTATTAGAATCTTGAAATTATTTTAACATCGTGATTAATTTCTAGATCATGGTCTATATCGTTCTATAATTTAATCACAAACCAGTTTAATTTTATTGTTTATCGATTCTATCAAACATTAGTTTTATCCATATTATTTCTATTAGAAAACTATAAAGGTTTAGATCAAGATTCAACCCCCTCAAGCTTGCATCAAACTATTTCATGGTTCATTTATTATAATCTTTGTTAGGTTTGAAATGTTTACGTTTAACAATTGGTGGTGAATACATAAAAGAGGAGAATGTAAAGCTAGTATGTGTTTAAAAAATAGAAATTGATTTATAGGATGAAATAGAATTGACTATCAATGTGTTTGGGTCAGTTTAATGCTGTTGGACAAAGAATGAAATACCCCAAACCTTCACATATATTAGAAATTGGGTTTAGATAGATTTGAATAAATTAAATTAATCATAGGATATAAATAGATAAGTTGACAAAGTTAGATTAGTAATTAATTAAATGAAATTTGAGATTTGAAATCTAAATTCTCTAAACAAGTCATTGAAATGTTTAGAGGATTCCTAAATTCTTGATTCTTAGCCTAAACACTAATTCCTAAATCGTTACAAAATTTGAGTTCATTTGCTTGAATAAAAGTATTAGTTCTTAAACCCGAACTCAAATTAAATATCTTTTATCCAAAATAGATTCCTAAATTAAGTTCTTATTTTAAGTCCTTAATTTCTAACCTATCGGTTCTAAAATTATCTTTTAAATACTCCTAGAACTATTCATATTGATCTGATAGTTCTAAACCTATATCCTATTTCTAAAATATCCAAATTTTTAAATTATATCCTTTCCTTTTCTTTAAAATCTGCCTTTTCTTTCCCCTTTCATTTCTTTTTACGTTTCCCTCTTTTTCTTCTTCTTCTTCTTCTTCTTTTCGCTTCTTTTCTTCCAATTTCTTCGACAAATCTCAAGATTAAAGCCATCTAGAAGAATAATCAAAGCTAGGAGAGAAGCTAGATGAAGGAAAACAAGTTAGAAATGTAAAGAAAGCTCAAGTGTACAAGTGTTCTAAAAAGATAAGTTGTTATTTCCTTGTTATCTTTGTTGTTTTATTTATTTAATTGATGAATTGATGTTGAAATGGGTTGAAAGTGCTGTTTATTTTTGTAATTGTTGAGTTGAAGTTTGACATGAGTTGAGTTTGAGGAAGAAGATGATGAATAGTGGTTATGGAGGTTGATGAAGTTTGAGATGTTTGATGTGGTGAGTGTGAAGTTTATGTTGTTTGAATGTTATATTGATCATATAACAAGCTTTGGGAAACTTTGGAATGAGTTTAATGAACTTTGAAAAGTATAAAATGCATTTCAAGAACAAAGGATTTCATAATTTTCTCGTTCCAGTGTGCACAACCTTATGCACGGCCGTGCACATGCCCATGCAGGCCTTAAAATCCTTAAAACTTTGTCTCGGGTCACTTTTTCATGCTCTGCACGGCCTCGAGCACGGCCATGCACTCGGTCGTGCAGCATTCCCTTATTTCGCAGCCATTTGTATTTTAGCCATAACTTTTTCATCTGACCTCCGATTGAGGTGATTTAAGTTGCGTTGGAAAGCTTAAAAAGAGATCTACAATTGTTATGTTTTGAGTTTATACAAATTCGAAAAATATCGATGCTTAAATTTTGATTCTTTCCAGCTGCAACACTTTCCAAAACAAAGTTAAAAACTTGTTTTTGTTTGTTAAATATGTTTTTGCTTAGGAAATGGATCTTTTTGAGCTAAAATGAGATAGATAAGTGATATTTATGTGTTGAGTGAATTAATTCATGTAATTAAACATGGGTTAAGTAGATTTATAGATTTAACAAATAATTAGATTAAATTTAGAAGTTAGTTATAAAATGAACTTAGTTAACAAACCTAGGTTCAACTTGACTAAATGAACTTGAATGAACTAAAATGGATTAGATTGTTTAACTTTGATGAATTTGGATAGGTTTAAGCTAACTTGGGATTAAGTGACTAGATCTTGGATATATAATGAATTAGTAATTAATCTAAGTCTAACTTGGCTTAATGAACTTTACCAAGCTAAAATGAATTAGATTGATATAGTTTGATCACCTTGGCTTAGTAAATGACTAATTTTAATCAATTTGGCTAATGTTAAGCTAAAATGGGTTAATAGGTATTAATTAGCTTAGATGAATGAATTAGGATGATCTTTGAATAATATGGGGAATATGTTGTTTCAAATGTGTGTTTACTTGGAAAATGAATGTTTTTGGTTTATGAATTCTTTGTTAATGCTTTTGTAATAAAACACTATAAATAAAGAGAAAAGAAATTCTTTGACAGACAAAGGAGAACTGTCCATATTTTGGCGGGGCGATATTCGCAGCCATAGTGGGGTTCCACATTAGTGTCTGATCAAATAGGATTTAATAAAATGAGTTAGAGATTAGTGAATAATTGATATAAGTTCTTGTATGAGTTTGTTGAAGTGGATGTTGGTTTAGGTTCTTATAAGAGTTGTTTCTTGAACCAGTGCTAGATATGAGATATATCTTCTGAGATAGCTTCTACTCAACCTTCTAAGGCTCTGTTTGGATTTAATATATAAGGTACGCAGTAACTTGCGTGATGATTGATAGGATAGGCATCCTAAATGGATTAAGAACTTAAAGATGGCTTAATAATTGATGAGTGTTGGTTGTGTTTTACGTCGTTGAATCCGGAACCGGGGAGCGACAACCTTTTCATGATGCAATGGCACGGTAGTTTAGGTACTTAGCCCAATCCTTTGTCATGATGCAATGACTCAAATCCATGATGCAATGGTGGTTTCTTTTATTGGCTAAGTGGGTAGCTAATAGGGTTAACTGTATCGGTATATTCTTTACTTAGGCTCGGGAGGAAATAATATGTTTTAGTTCACGGTTATGAGACCATTGAACTAATTGATATTATAGACCGGGATAAGTGCAGTGTATAAAGGAGTTTGAACCCTAGATGATGCTATTAATATTATTTATCGGTTAGATATAGGAGATATAGATATCCAGTCTATCTATATCAACCCCCTGAGCAGCTGCTGTTACTCAGGACCCTCAGATTCCCATTGGCTTGTTTCGGAGTGTAAGTGCTCCATTGTTGATTTGTTTATTTTAAAGAAAAGATAATAACTTGTTGATTGTACATTGCATTTAGTTAAGCTTGTGTGTCACTCCGTGTGTGATTGTGTTGCTGTGTACTGGGCTTCGGCTCATTATTGTTGTTGTTATTCTTTTTACAGGTATTGTTGTTGTTGATGATGATGATGAGATGATGACTTGATTATGATGTGGAGGTTGTTGATGTTGTTGTTCTTATTATTGTTGTTGATGTTGATGTTGATGAGGATGGTGATGGTGATGATGATTGATGTGATGATGTTTGTCCCGGGTTTTGGGCGATTTTGAAGATTTGGGAGATGAGTGAAATGTAATAGGACCGAGATATATTTGTATTTTGTTTCTTCTTTGCTTTGTTTTATGAAGATTGGATTATTTATTTATAAATTGTATTTTCTTTTAAGAGCTTGTTAATGCCCAATTGATTGTAAATTATTATCTACTCCTAAGAGTAGATCATAAAGTGTTTTTATAAAGTTAACTTCTTAGAAAGCTGGTTTGTTCTATAGGGAGTAGAAGTTTATAAGTTGTTTTATAAAATTTGATTTTCCGCTACTGAATCCAGTTATTTAGAAATCTAACTAAACGATTTCATAAATTCTAAAATTGGTTTAGCAATGTTCAACATAAACACCTTCTTTTAAGACAACCTTACGTATAATTCGTAAGAGTTATACGTGATTAGAGACTTGGTGTGCTTAATTTGAGAATTGAGCATGTCGGGTCTTTACAAAAACAATGGACAGAAAGGCATTTTCATCAAACAAATTGTGAAACCCTATAGATTATAGTCTATTGTAACAGATATAAAAGTTAGAAAATATAAGTTTCAAACTAAAGATTTTAAGTACACTATAGTATTCAATATATTCAGTATAGTGGGTATATAAGTTTTCATCAAAAAATATTATCAAACAAATACTTATCATACATGGCATCCAGCTTGAAAATACTTAAATTCTCTGTTGCTAGTCTGCTTGGTTCCCAAGTTAATTCCATTGGAAGGAACTGTAAAGAAGTTTTACTACCTACTCTCTTATTTTAGAAGAATCTAGTGTTAATCAATATAAAGAGTAGTATAGATTTATCAAGAAAAGTCTTAAACGATAAAACGTGTGTGAGATTGAGAAAATTTTCTAGAAATTTTCTGTTAAGATTTTTTCATGTGTTAATTGTAACTTCTTCTAGAAAATGTTAGTGGTTCCTATAAATAGGATCTCATATGTGCAAAGTGTGTGTTCAAGATAGAAAACTCATCTGATTCTTCTTTATATCTCTTTTCTTTGACAAGTGGTACTAGAGCAAGATAATTAAAGGGCCTATATAGAATAGGCAATGAGGGATCAAATTCCACGTTCTTTAAGAGTTTGTAATATGGAATTGTGATACAACGAGGTGCCACTATTGTGTAGTCTGAGATTGTGAAGTTAATTGGTCTAAGACTAAGATTACTTGATCAATTGTTAGGAAATATCAAGTAACTATAGAAGACATGTCAACTTAGTAAGCACTCTTGAAAAACTTAACAATAATAATCATAGCACTTGGAGTACATGTATACAATTCTGCTTGCTTAGCCAAGATTTATAGGAGATTGGTGGAGGTAGTGAAACATAGCCCCCAATGGAACAAGATGACCTTAAAACATGAAAGGTCAAGGCTACTAAAACAATATATGCATTATTGATATCGGTGGATGATGACTTGTTTCAGCTCGTCAAGGATATGACGACTGCAAAGGAGGTATGAGACACTATAGATGCATTATTTGCTCTAACAAATGATGCATAGCTTCAACAACTTGAGAACAAATTATTATCAATCTCATAGGTAGATATGATGGCTAGTGAATATTTTATTAATGCTAAAATTCTGTGTAAACAAATTTCAGAACTAATTACTAAAAATAATATCACTGAGAAAAGGATGAGAAGAATTATGATCCATGGATTGCGTAACAATAACCCATGGATGGATGAAAGAGCCAAACTTGAATGAATTAAAAAAATATCTTGGTTAATCAGGAGGCTTTAGATAAATAAATGTCAAAAGTCTAAATCAAGGAAGAAGAGAAAGATCTTTCGAGTAAAAAGATTAAAGATCTAAAGGTTGGGAGATTGAGAATTGGAGGAAAATCCAAACAAAAAGGATGGCATAAAAGGCAATTAGGACAAACTTGGGAACAAAGAGGAGCTCACCACAACCATGATTAATCAAAGGATAAAGTACATAGATGCAAAAATAACCAATGTTGTATTTATGGAACAAGAGGTCACTATGTTCAAGATTTCCCATACAAGAAACTAGGAGAAAATGTCGTGACATCCTCATACTCCTAAGTTAAAAGTGAAGAAGAATGAGACTTCTAAGCCTCATGTGCCATTATAAAGCCAAACTTAAGTAAATATGGTCTATTAACACTCTTTGAAGCAGAACCAAATGAAGAACAAGGACTCATTATGGTAAGCAACCAATCTATTAACTATAGCAATGATTAGTTAGTAGATTTTGAGTACTCTAATCATATAATGAGAGATAAAAAAGAAATATTGAACATGTTAGAATACAAAAGGGATTGAGTTGTTGTCACCGCAAACAACTCTAATTTACCTATCATTCATATTGGAAAGGCTATAGCAGTACCTTAATACACTTCAAAACAAATGTAGCTAAAGAACGTATTTTATCTACCTGAAATGAAGAAGAACTTGGTATTAATGTCACAATTAGCATCCTCAGGTAACTATGTAGTATTTGGACCATGAGACATGAAAGTTTATTGAAGTTTGAATCCAACAAGCACACTACTAACGGAGGGATGAAAGTTACAATCTATATATATGATGTCTACATAAACAACTTATGTAGATAAGACTAGAAGAAACGAGACAATTGACTTGTGGCATGCACATCTAGGAAACGCGATATGCAAGTCTATGTTGAAAGGGCTTCCTCATCTTGATAAAAAAATATGTAGTATATGTTAGCTGCTAGTATGGGGAAGTCCATCAACTGCCATATGAAGACTTTGAGTACTAGACAAGGAACCCCTCGAGTTGGTGCACTTTGATGTATTATTTAGTCATATAAAGCAACCATTGATTAGGGGTTATCAATACATAATAACTTTATTGATGACTTCTCAAAGTATGTATAGGTGCATTTTACGAAAGAGAAATAAGAAGTCTCAAGTGAATTTAAAGAATTCAAAAAGAATTTTGAAAAAGAGCTAGATTAGAGATTCACTACCTTCACATCGATAACAGAGCTTATTACAGCTCACATAAGTTCTCAAGGTATTTTCAAGAGTACAAGATATGATGTTGGTTGACCTATCTTAATACTCTAAGGAAAAATGGAGTAGGTAAAAAGAAAAATACGTATCATGATGAATATGTAGAAGTATGCTACATGGAAAGAATGTTCTACCCTAATTTTGAGCAAAGTGTAAGAAGATTGTCGTGCACATCAACAATCGACTACCACAAGCACCACTTGCATTAATTTCACTCTTTGAGAAGTTGTAGAACATAAAACCCACTATAAAGTCATTTTTAAGTTTTTGGCTATATATGTTATTTTTCGTTCTAATAATTTAAAAAAAAAATTGATAAGAAAGCAATAAAGTGCATCTTTATGGGTAGTGACAATTAAAGGAAAGAGTGGAAATGTTGTGATCCAATGATAGCAAGGTGGTATACTTCAAGGGAAGTGATTTTTATTAAGCATCATCATGGTAGTCCCTATAAGTAGCATTTTTATCAAATTCAAGAGGAATTGAGGAACAAGTGCAAAAGTAAATAGATGCACAACCAAAAGAGGACAAAGAACAACCTATACAAGAAATAGCAATATAGGTTGAGCTAGGGTTTGACTTAGCTAGAGAGAAATCACCGAATAAAGAGAAAAGTCATTGATAGGTAGGAACACACACCAAGTCTCAAGAAGAAGAAATACAAAGTGACATAGAAGAATTAAAGAAGGAAGCTCCATAATTACAATTACAAAGATCTAAAATAATTCTAAAGTAGAATCCTAAATATGCAAATGTAGCACTCGTAGTGGACAATGGTGTAAAGGAGCCGAGCACTTATGAAGAAGAAGCTCAATTCAAGAGGTACAGAGATTCAATGGAAGAACAAATCAAAGCACTTAGTGGAAAGAAGGTCGATGAATTTAAACAGCAACTTGTTATGACTACAAAATCAATCATGAAATAGAGTAGGTAGTGAGACTAGTTAGTGAGGTGGAGTGTTGAGAAGTTTCATTACCTACCCTCTTATTCTTGAAGAATCTAGTGTTAATTAATATGAAGAGTATCATAAATTTATCCTTAAAATTCTTCGACTATAAAACTTATGTTGGAGTGAGACTTTTCTAGAATTTTTTTAGTTAAGATTTTTTCATTTATTAGTTGCTCCTTCTAGAAGGTGTTAGTTATAGCTTCTAAAAGAATAGTTGATACTTATATAGAAATGTGGTAAGACAAAGTGCGTGTTCAACACAAAAAACACATCTTCTCTATATCTATTTTCTTTGACAAAAATTTCTCTAATCATCTTTAGTTAAATTTTTCTCCTGTACTTTTGGATTTCATCCAAACCAAGGCATTGGAATGTTATGAAGAGGATCTAAGATATATAAAGGGGATCTCAAGGTTACAATATGTTATGGAGGATAAGACTTTTGATGTAATCATATCAAAGCCTAAAATTTATAAATCCAAATTAATTCATATGATCAAATTAAGCAGTGTACCTATCTATAGTAGCATAGGATTAAATAGATATTGTCCTCAGGGATCTATTAAACAAGTACTAGAATCACCCTTTTTCTACTATTTAATCCAATCATTTGCAGAAATATCTAATCTTTTACTATTAATTATCTAAATTATCAACCCTAGAATCAATTGTATTGCTTTAACAATATTATATCAATCACAAGACATACCCTTAATATTGATCTGCCCTAAACCCTAATTTTTTAGAACAAAAAATTGATCAATGAATTGTTTATGCTTTATACTGCAAAATCACATAATTAAATCAATCACTTCCTCGAGTTAATTAATTCCTAATCTGTCATGAGATAATGGAGACATGTTCCTCATTAATGCCATAAAAGATTGAATTAAAGAATAAGATTCTATAATGAAGATTATATCTTTATGCAGCGAATTAAAGTCTTCCTACCTCTAGGCAAAACAAGTAATCTCTCTGTTCATGGTAGATCTATCCTATTAGATGAAACCTCTTTCTACCTAAAGAGAATCATACATGTAATCAATCTTGTACTTCAATCAATCACAAGACTATTAAACATATGAATAAACGAAAAGACATAAACTTTGATTAATTAGAAAACAATTCAAATCACATGGGTTTAGGGTTTCACAAGACTAGGGCATAAAGATTGATTCCTCCATAGATTTCACAATAAAAGCAATAGATCTAAAGGAGTAATCTATGAACATGATAAACAATAAATCATAAAACCCTTTTTTTATTGTGTCTTGTAATCTCTAATGAATTCCTAACAATCTTGCCTCTGAAGTTCGTACTGTTTCTCTCCTAGGGTTTAGAAAACGTGTATGGATCATAACTGAAAAGTTGGAGCAACTATTTATATGTTTTGAACCGACTTTAACCCTATACATCATTTAGTACGGGTGTGCTTGTGCCCGTGTACTCTGTAATTCCCACATTTTCTTTTCGGATCAAGTTGTTTCCTTCAACATGACTTCATACACTCCTTGGGCAACAGCTTGTGTACAATTTGAAGAAGTTGCTGGTCACTTTTTATAGCTCTACACTAGCATCTACATGCTCATGTTTAAGGTTGTGTTCTAGCAAAAATCAACCTTTTGCATCCTTTGTCAAATTTCCTCCTTTTTTTTCGCTCAAATAATCCTTAAATCTTTGAAATGTCTTGTCTAAACCCTGAAATCAAATATAAAGCAATTAAGTATCCTTTTTCTTAATAATTTCACATAAAATCTATACAAAGTTATATCTAATAAGCACTATAATTAATGGTCTTTTTAACACTTATCAACTTTATTATCAAAAAATGTATTGATTCCGATTATGCAAGTGATCTTGATAAAAGCAAATCCACCACAACATATATGTTTCCACTTGTTGACAAATATCTAAGTTAAGTCTTAAAAACTACAATTAGCTATAGCTACATAAAAATAGAAGCAAAATATATAGCAACTAGACAAGTTTGTAAAAAACAAATATGGTTGAAAATGGTGTTAGAGGCAATCCAACATAAAATAAAATAAAATTTATTTGTTTTATAATAGCTAGAGTTCCTTGCATCTCGCTAGGAATCTAACCTTTCATTAAAAAATGGAACATATTTGAGTGCAATACCACTGTGCTAGTGAGAAAGTGAAAGAGGAACTATAGATATATAAAAGATCCTTGTCAAATACAATATAGCAAACATGCAATCAATAATGACAAATTTGTTTAGTGTCGATCCTTTTGTGGCCTAATGGAATCATAAACAATATAGGAAGATGAGGTATAAAGAATGGTGTTAAGATAAGTCTGATCCTCAATCAATTCTTCAAATGGGAGATTGCTAACATATTTGGACCAATTTTAATGCTCTTTGACAAAAACAATGTAAAGGAAGACTTTTACCAAGGTAGTAAAAGTAGATTAACATGCTTTTACTAGACATGATTTTTCATCATGTTCACACTAAAGACAACCTTTATAAATAGGATTTAGATATTCCATTCAAAATCATCCTAAAAACATCTTATTTCATTAGTAGGTTAGAAAGATAAGTTATAGAGAGTATTGAGCTTTCTCCTATTATAAAAGAGAGAAGTTAGAGATTTTATGTATTTTTTTCTTAGTATTCTAGAGAGAGTTTTAATTATTTTTCCTTAGGATATATAATGGTTGTGATTCCTAATTATCTCTCATTGTGAAGTTTTTCTACTTTACCCTTGGATTTTACCTTGATTTGTTTAATGATTTTCAATGTTAAAATCTATATGTACGTTTTCTTTATTTTTACTTTCTCAAACTTTTTAGACATGAATGTGCTATATCTAGTCCTTATGTTCTCAACATAGCATAGAAAATGTCTAAATTTGGAGAAATCTTTATATAGTTCTTAGTTTTTAACTTGGTTACAAATGGGTAGGTAATTCCTATTTATAAAGTTTTCTCTCTTCAATGGATGATGGAGAACAATCCAATCCAAAGATTAAAATATATGATGTAGAAAAATTGAACCATCAATACAAATATTAATGCAAACAAGTGCACCAATCAAATAAAGTTATAGTGACACTAATCAAGCATCATCCCATAAAGATCATAAGTACTAGTACTAACTTACATCCTATTATCCAAATAATTAGATTGAATTTCAATTGTAAAAATTATGACTAAAGTTAAAATAACACCAAAATTAAAATAGTTAGATGTAATAATTTTCAATTGTCAGACATACAACATAAGTGTATCTAGTTCCATATACCTAGTGTAGGGTTTCGTGGGAATTTAAAATAAAATTCTATAGCGGAAAATTCAAAACCCTAAAACATAATCCATGTGTTTTGATTAAATTAGGTACCAATAGGAATGAATCCGAAAAATACCTTGCAATTTTGTATCCAGAGATTTAAATTCAATCACTTGTAATCTAGATCTACAAGGCACCATGATTTCGTTGTACCCTTTACATAGTCCACACAAACAAGCACACATAAAAAAGGAATCACCTTTCTGTGCTAGCACAATCTAGAATGCTTCTAGATTGCTCAGAAAGAATCGAGTTTTTTTTTTTTTCTCTTATGTTTTTCTCTCTGTTAGGGTTACATATTTTCTCTATTGTCTAATGTGACAACGAAAAGTCATAACCCTAAAGAGACCCTATCACTCCTATTTATAATATGTTAGTATTTTCTCCTGACATTAATGCCCCTAATCTTATCAAAGTTGGACATGATAATAACTCTTTTAAAATAATTAAATTATTATTCATAATAATAATTTTATTTATTGTTCCCTCTAGATTTTAAAATTAAATCCATGTTCCTTTTTTACTTATTCTTTTGTGTGTGACCTTGTAGGTTCATTTGATATTGGCAGTTAACTTGAAAACTGTTTTCAGTAAACAAAACATAAGCGGCCTCTAGTAAGACATTATGTTTACCCAAATCAAATGAAGATCACCAATCCAATTTTACCTATTCTATAACTTATGCCATCATCCTCTTGTCTCGCAATATCTAGATTGAATATAAGACATGGACAATTTCACCCATATATTATTCAATCTTGTTGTTTCTTAATCTCTAAGTGAACTGATAAAATAAATGAAATTGATGACACTATCAATTCATTTGAGTACGGCCATGCATTTGTCAGTCTCACTTATCCACGCTCAGCTCATCTTCCAGCACACAGAGCACCTCAAATAGGGGCAGCTACTCTACGGTGCAGCAGGGGAGGAATTCTTCGGCTGCAGTTGCTCCTTGATGGACTTCACGTCAAACTTACCCAATTGGAACACCAAATTTCAAAACGAAAATGACCACTAAACTAATACAAAAACTCCACATATATCCTACATTAAATAACGAAAATTCCAACCAAAACAAGTCACAAAAAAGCTGTATTTGGAGCTTGAATTTCCACCATGAAAGATACAGCAGGAGCTAATTCAAACAAGGAACTGCAGCTCTATTTTAGGAAATTCAGAGACTTAGATGAGTTGAAATTTTTTACTAAATGAGCACCAATTAAAAGCCCCAAAATCTACACTACAAACACCATTTATTAGCTAGAAAAAACAAGGGAAGTCTGACCATAAAACCATACAAACCAGCTAGAAAACATCAACAAATAAACTGCAGCAGAAAACTTGGAATATAGCCTCTATTTTCACACGAATTTTGATCCGATTTTCTTATAACTTGAGCCCCTATTTTACACACATAAACAACCTTAATTAACTACCAAACAAATACAATTAATGCCCTCAAAAATCAACCACAAATCAGTCAAATTAAAGTAAAAAATCGTCACCAAACATCCCCATTTCCACCGAATTTTCTAGCTGAAGTTACAAAGTTTACAAAGTCCAAAAACACCCTCCATGTACCTAAATCTTAGTCTAACAATTGTATACATATATAGGCATAAGTTGGCTACAAAACCAACTCAAAATCTCCCCAAACACAATCCAAAATTCTCTCAAAACAACCACTACGAATTTACCATACCCCACTTCCATGCTCACTTGATCAACCCTGTTTACACACTCCAAAAATAAAGTGTATCCCTTGTTTATATCCTATAGCATTATCTAAGCTTCAATACTCATCAACCACAATCAAAACCCACTTTAACTAACCTAAAAAACATCAAAGACCAAGCTAGATAGTCTTGGTTTACCATAGATTCAAATTGGAACCCAAGTTCAATAAGTGTCGCGCCCCAAAGGGTACCCTAAACGTGACAGTCCGCCACATTCAATATTAAAGCTTAAGTATGACAACCTTAGCCATTCCCAAAAGCTTTATATTAAGTGTAAGGCGTACTTTCACAACTTTAGAGGACTATATATGGAATTATGAAGCTTAAGGAGATATAAAAACATATTAAGAAAAGAGGATTCAGAATAAACATTTATTCATAGCAATGGTTTTACAAACTTAGGGACATTTCCCAAGATCACTATTCTATTACAAGATATGTGTACATTATTTCTAATACTAAACTTCATCTTAGAATTCCTTTATTTAAAAGAAATTACCTGCTCGCAGGATCCTCGTGGCCTTAACCATAAGTAGGGAAACTGCAAAAGATATCTATTGGTGTATAAGCTAATAGGCTTAGTGTGAAATATTTCCATAAATAAATTCTTGTAACAAAGTTTCAAACAAGTTGATTAAGCAAACAAATGGGATGCAACATACACGTGGGCAAACAAGGCATATAGTTTTCCTGGAACTATATGTTGAATGGATTTGTACCCTCCATTCGAGGTTTAATGATACATAACCTCAAATCAAGTAGTTTTAGTTAAAAAGTTTTTATGCTCGCGAGCACTCATCGCCAAGCATTCCGAATCTACTTGAGTTGACCTTGCTTTCGGATTTTCCGCCAAGCATTTCCCTTAAGCCGCCAAGCAATCGCTTTCGAATCTTCCGCCAAGCAATCGCTTTCGAATCTTCCACCAAGTGTTGCTTTCGACATGAGCTTACTATCCTTCTCACCCAAGGATAATAACCCAAAATGCAATGTGACTCACATCGTGGTATGCAGAATTCGTTTATTTATGATGTCATAGCATATTTATTATTGAATTTAAGGCGATCAAAGAATTTCATACAAATCAAGAGTTATGCTAAAACAATCATTTAAATCCATTCCGGCTTTGATATTCTTAGGATTCTTTCAAAGAATTATTTCACATACATGTCGATTTATCTTTTCCTAATTCTAATGCAACTAATTTACAAGCACAACAAGTATAGCATTTTAAGGAAATAAACTCACGATGTCATGTTGATTATTCCTCTACTCGGATGAGTCGTTCACACACTCCTCTTAATCGTAATAATTTTCGGGATAAAAGAATCCTTCCTTGGGGTCACCTAGCCAAAGAAAATACCCACAATGAGCATTCTTTGATGATTTTCTTGAATTTTGACAAAACAATGTCAAAAGAACGTTAAAGTTCGTATAAAGGAATGTTCCATCTTAAAATGGTCATAACTTGGTCATTTTAACTCGGAATCGCGCATATAATATACCGATTTCTACCTACTTGAAAAGATCTACCCATTTCCAAAATTATTTTTGACAAACAAGCTCATATAGGCTCCGAAACAGCGGTGACAAAATCTACCACGGATTTTTCAAAGTAAAAAAAAACAACTTTGGTTCAAGAAATCAAAATTTGTTTGATAAATACTTAGTTATCTATATAGTTGAAAAATTCTCTTTTTATGGTTATTTAGCTCATATTCATTCATGCTCGAGTATTTGTTGTCCATTTATTTTACTCAAGTAAAATTATGTCAGTTTTGGAATTGTTTAGAAAAATATAGTTTACAAGAATTTCATATTGGTAAACTCCTTGAAATGACTATTTTGTTTCTTTTTATTTTACGAAAATGTTTTATGTCAGCTTATATATATATCCAATTTTTTTTTTTGAAATAAATTTTCTTCCATCTAAGTTTTCTATACTAATACTATTTTGGAGTTTTTAGAGAATACACTATTCTTCCTATTTATTTTTCTTGTACAAATTCTTTTGTCTATTTTTTTGCAAAAATCCTTATTTGAAAATTTCTCATCCTTTCTTCATGTCTCATGTTTTTCATAGAAATCATCCATGCATAAAAATTTATTTTCTTGATAAAAACAAAGTGGGACAATATGTGACTTAAGAAGCTTTTTATAGTAAAAGTAGTTTCTAAAATCGTAGTTATTTCTTCTTATAACTTGAAAAGAGATAACTTTATTTTTGTTTTCATACCATAGATTTTCTACTTTACATAAACTTATTTCTAAGTGTCAAAATCTTTTTTTTGTTTAATCATTTTTAGAAATTGAAATTTTTGGACAACAATCTAAATGAACATGATTTATGAGAATAATAGTAAACAAAAATAACATAAATAATAAAGTCAAGTATTGGAGTCTTAGCTTTTTCAAGGCTCCCGGGACTAAGAAGTAGACTAGTCCCAAAAGAAAAGAAAATGAAAGAAAGAAAAACTTGTTTTGACCTGTTGAGGATAAGTCTAAGACTAGAGACTAGTCTTAAAATAACAAGGAATAAGTAAATAAATTGCAATGGAATAAATAAATAAATTGCAAGTGAGCTTATATGCTCTAAAGAATATGTACATATATATATAGATAATAATACTTAGATATATTAACAATAATATGAACAAAAATAATAACATAAACATAAATGGATTTTCATGTACAAGAACAATACATGAACATAATGTAGCTTCCATTTAGTCTTTGGAAACTCATACTATGGTCATGTAAAGTTACATGACATGAGAAGAAAGAAAGAAATATGGAATGGTTACCTAAAGAAGACTTTGGTATAGTTATGTGGTTATGGGTTTTAGTTGTAGGTAGAAGTTGTTGTGGAGTTATTTTGAGAGACTTTTGGGATGGTATTTTGAGAGAGTTTTGGGAGGAGAAATTGAGAGAGTTTTGGTAAGAAATTTGTGGGTAGTGAATGTGTGAAAGAAGTGAAAGAGGAGGGGGTATTTATAGGAAAATGTGGAGTGATTTTTGTATGATTGAAATAAAAGAAAAATAAAACAAATTGGGGGTGTAGAGGGAGGGGGGCACCGGCCATGTGAGATAGAGGGGAGAGAGATTTTATTTATTTTATTTTTGTTAAATAAAAGATGTAATATGTAAGGTAGATGTGAAATAAAGTTATGAGAAAGGTAAAAAGTAAAGATTATAGGTTATGGAGTGTGTAAGAGTAGGTGTAAGAAAAAGTAGAGATAAAAGAATAGTGTAGAATAGTAATGAATAGTGTAATGTAAAGTAAATATGACTAATAAAGTATCGGTAGTAAGAAAATACTCGTATAATAGCTATATCTGTTATTTTTAGCTACCAAAAAATTACGAAATTGATATTTTTGAAAACCTTATATTTTTACGAGTCTAACGGTATATTCGAAATATTTTTACTATTCCGGGCCTCGGGACACGTTTTTTAAGAACTGTGTCCGATCAGGTTCAAATGACACCTGGAATTCACAAAACTGATATTTTTATATAACCTATAGCTATTACGAACTATTCTAGCTAATTATTCCAACTTCGTTTTCTCGAGCCAAAGAAAACGGCAATGTTGGACTTAAGCGGTTACGGTAAACTAGGGTTTTGTTGACCATAGAGCTCCGATTGACTTCCGGTTAGGGTTTTAAGCTAAACCGATTCTAAAAATTTGGGGGTTTACAATAAGATAAGAAAATAGAACAAATATATATGCTAGTTAGGTAGATTAGTTTTCCTTAGTTACTCATCTTTCTAACCTTTCTCTTTAGATTATTAACTTTATCAAGAATGAGGAGCTAAAGTCATCCTATGATCCAATCAAGGTAAGAATTACGTTAAGTTCAAATATTCGTTATGTTGATCTATAAGAATTTGTCTTATAAATTTATCAAGAATAATCTAATGGTATATTTATGTTATTTAGACTATTTAGTATATAAATACATCAACTTGAGGAATTTTTAAGTGTACAAATTCAAGCCTTAGAAAGGAAAAACCAAAACCATATTTCAATTACAACAAACTAAGTTGAACTTTAATAACTCATGTAGACCATTGGGAAGAATGAATAAACCATATTGATGTGGTTGTTTTAAGCCAAAAACGACCTTAACAATGGAAAGAACACGAAAAATTCTATGAAATGGACTATTTATTTGTTAAAAACGGATAAGAAACGAATTAGATATTGTGTAAGCAAAAATGGAAACATTGTTGCCAGATTTTTTTACGAACAGAACAGGCTGTTCTTGTCTTTTCGCCCCCTTAATGACTTTGTTTGATAAAAACAACACCACTAATGGATTATACTCGGAAAATACTATGAAAACGACTATTTATTCATCAAAAACGGATTATAAATGAGTTAGATATGATCAAAACAAGTTTTGACTACAATTATTAGGATTCACTTGAAATCTATGCATGTATTTCATAAATTTAAAAAATTGTACAAAAGTCTTTTCTTGAAAATAATTCCACTACTATAAAGTACTCTTCGAGTACTACCAAATCGACTATTTATACAACGAAATCGGATTTAAAACAAATAAGAAATCGCAAATAGAAATTCAGTCAGTTTTCACTTTTAAACCAATATTAATGTTACTGTTACTTCTATTAATATAGTTATGATTACTACCCTTATTTTTACTACTGATTATAGTATTTCGTATTATTGATATTATCATTAAAATTCATTAGGATTATTAATACTGTTATTATTTACGTTGATGTCACTATATTTATATTAACATCAATACTATTATTCTCTTTGTCACTAATATTGACATTAACATTTCAAACTAATATTACTGATAATATGATATTATTAAACTTGGTTTGTTTTGCAATAAAAATAAAACTAAAGTATAATAGAAATTTGATATATCTAAATACAATTTTTATAACTCTTAAAAGATATAGATACTAGAACATACCCTTAAATAAATAAAAACACCAACTTGAGAGACAAATAAGGTTGACAGGCAAAGAATTATTAAATAAAAACCTTCTACTAAATGTAGTAGGACTTAAGGAAAAGACAAACTCCTTAATTAAAAATATAGATATCAAGAGAAACAAAATACAGATAAATATTCTCTACTATAGGGATTAAAACCGTAATAAAAACTGTATCAATCACCGATACAGAATAGTTCGGCATCTATAAGGATTCAATTAAAGTATTGAACGATAGAATAATTAATATAACGAACTTAATTTAATATCCGACGATAGAGATCAACACCTAATTATAGGAATTCTGATGATCTACTATTTGGTTGTGATTGCTGTTGTTTACTGTTATGTTGACTGTATTGCTTGTATGTGGAATGACTGATTGATGTGAGTGTTATCATCTGCATGATCACCTGAATAAATGGATAATGATAATAATTCGACTAAACTAATTGGATATACTCGTCGCATGTGCTTGATCCCCTTGTAGGAAATGTCCCGAATTTGAAATCAAAAGTATTTTGAAAAGTATTTTTAAAGAAATCCGACTTGGAATATTCCAGGTTGCTTTTATATCCTTTGAAAAGGAAGAATTTATACCAAAAGCGTTTATGAGATGAGCATGGGACATTTCTAAGTATTGTTGTGACAGTGGATGTTGCCTGAGTCGGGGTCCACTGGTCACATGGCGATATATGTTACCTGAGTTGGGGTCTATCTACTGGATTCACCTTTAATAGGTGATGGTTCGTATTGGCAGTAGATGTTACCTGAGTTGGGGTCTACCTGTCTGATTCACCGTAGATTGGTGATGGTTAGTAAAAATCGCCATTAAATTGGCATTATATATATTTAAATATTAACCAGCACAGATCATGTGAACATGTTAGGGAATATTTGTTGTTACCAATGGTGGTTAAGCATTGGGTAAGTCTGGATGGACGCTACCATCGGACAGCCTCGTGCGGATAAGGCGAGGTGTCCCATGGGAGTAAGTATGGGAGACAACTGAAATGTAGATAGGTAAATCTACATCATCTATGGTTCCGGACCCCCATAGATGTGTTGCTTGCATTCATCACGTATGCATTCATATTGTGTGTAGATAGATTTGCATGAATGTATAATTCATGTTCGATAACTTGCGTGACCAGTAGTAGTGAGGAACGAACTCACTAAGCCCGTGGTTCGCTCACCTCCCAACAGTTTTTGTGCAGGATTATTACTAGCTGGGATTGGGCTAGGAATGTGTGAAGAGAGCTTCTCCAACAAACTCTATTGAAGATAGAGATATAGGATATGGAAACTTAGAATGTAAATGAGATAAATTTTGAATTTTGTATGTTGTAGTTTGAAACCCACTTTTACTATTTGGTAGGGGATACCGATTCTCTGCGATCTTGATGGAAATTGGAAAATCGGATTTCATAATTGAAATCCTGTAATATATTATATCATTTATATGATGAACATTGATAAATAAATAGAGTCTTGTACACTCTAACATACAAGATAACTCTCATGTTACGGGTGCACACGTGATATGATAGCTTTAGATAAATCCTGCTAGGCCCCTATTTGGAGTCGTGACAATAAGAAATTCAGAAAATCAAATTTTACGAAATTTATTTGAAGCAACATAATTGAATTTCATTCAACCATATATAAAACATATAAAAACACTACATCTCGTGTAGATAAATAGGCATAATCCAATTTAATAAAAAACAAAAGTGGCTCTGATACCACTATAAGGTTCCGTAGGAATTTAAAATAAAATTCTGTAGTAGAAAATTCAAAACACTAAAACGGAATCCATGTGTTTTGATTAAATTAGGTACAAATAAGAATGAATATGAAAAATACCTTGCAATTTTGTATCTAGAGATTTAAATTCAATCGCTTGTAATCCGAATCTACAAGGCACCACAATTTCGTTACGCCCTCTACGTAGTCCACACGAACAAGCACACCTAAAAAGGAATCACCTTTGCATGCTAACACAATCTAGAACACTTCTAGATTGATCAAGAAGAATCAAGTTTTTTTTTTTTTCTCTTGTGTTTTTCTCTCTGTTAGGGTTACATATTTTCTCTGTCGTCTAATGTGACAGTGAAAAGTCATAACCCTAAAGAGACCCTATCACTCCTATTTGTAATGTCAGTATTTTCTACTGACATTAATGCCGCTAATCTTATTAAGGTTGCACATGATAGTAACTCTTTTAAAATAATTAAATTATTATTCATAATAATAGTTTATTTATTTATTGTTCCTGCTAGATTTTAAAATTAAATCCATGTTCTTTTTTTTTTTTTTTTTGCTTATTCTTTTGTGTGCGACCCTATAGGTTCATTTGATATTAGCAGAAACAAAACATAAGAGACCTCTAGCAAGACATTATGTTTACCCAAATCAAATGAAGATTGGTAATTTGGTTTTACCTATTCTGTAACTTATGCCATCATCCTCTTGTCTCGTGATATCTAGATTGAATATAAGATATGGACAATGTCACCCTTATATTATTCAATCTTGTTATTTCTTGATCTCTAAGTGAACTGATAAAACAAATGAAATTGATGAACTATCAATTCATTTGAGCACGGCCATACATTTGTCAGTCTCACTTATCGAGGGGCCCAAAGATATCTCTCTCATAAAGAAAGGGACAAAACCCATCTTAATCACTCAACCTCCTCTACATGATTCACATATCCCTAATCAAAACCTTTATAGTTATTCAATTAAGAACAACATTTGATTTAGTCGAAACATAATGTTACTCATGTTGGTATCTATGGTGATTTCAAGTCTAGGGATGCATCGACATTGCTATTATGAGAATCACTTATGACTCTAGTCCCTATAATAATCTCACGGTAGGTCAATCCAATATATATAGATCTTCAATATATACCTATGAGATTTATATGTATCTTTATACACATAAACATCTCATGATCATCAAATAAAACTCATACTGGATTTAATTCACCATCATTTCACAATAATATGTGAGTTATGTCTACTATAAGGAATGGGCAAGCGCATGGGTAAAGTACATGACCGTGCATCTTAGGCATGCTCTTTTTGGTTGTGCTCTTCTTGACTTTAGAAAAAGGAAATTCCACACATGTGGTGTATGAGCATGTTTCATATCGTACTATTTCTTGTAATTCTTTAGTATCTCCTTAAAACTACTCAAATAATCATATTAGGTTTGTTCCAGAAGCATGCTTGTAATCCCTCTAATTTTACATAATCTAATTTTTACAAATACTAAAAATGTAATATAGAATTATATAAAATATTTGGAACAAGTAGTAAAAATCACTCCAATTTTTTCTCTCGATTTGAAAATATTAAAGTGTGAGTGAATTTGATCAGAAAGATTAGAATCCTTACCAATAAAAAAAAAAATTTGAAATACAAACTGTAACTTCTATGATCTCAAATAATTTATAAAACGACGACAAACTAATTGTTAATATAAATTACTAAATTCTTTTTCCTTAAGTTCAATACTTAGGAAATAAATTTTACACTTGTTAAATAATGAAATACTAATATTCAAACTATTTTTAAATATGTTACCACTATTAAGTAGCACTAGATAAAAATATGTTGTTGTTAACACATTAGTATAAATAACTCCTATACAGTAAAACAATATATTTGGTAAAATGATCAATAGTCCAAAACGAAATCACAATTTTACATTACCATAAAAGACAATTACTCTTTAGAACCTCCAAGTCATAAAAATATAGACTAAAGATAAATCCCTAGAATTACAAGAGATACGATAAGATCAAAAATAGATTAATATATAAAAATCTAGATCTTAAATAAATATTTAAATCTCACTAATATTCTAATTAAAAGGGTTTAAGCTTTTAGAAATTAAAATCCCGAATTGCCAATGTGACACTTAATAATTTTCATAACTTGAAAATGAACAAATTAGCAAATGCGAATCTAATATCAAATATATAATTTAACAAAAATCATAGAATAGACCTATGAGTTGTAATAAACTCAATCCTACTTTGAAAAACCCAAATAAAAATTTCCTTGGTCTTAATAGATACCAAAAAACGAGATTTCAAATCATGAACTGATAATCCAAGATATAATTAGAAGTAGCTCTAAATTTCAAATTCGATAAAATATAATCTAGTAATAGATCTTGTTATAAAATGATAATCCAAAGATGAACTATTAATATTACAAATACATAACAGATACTGATACCGACCAATAATTACTAATCTAGATCTCGAATGAAAATTGCAAACCCGCTGTTATACTTGATAAGGAATTATGAATTCATTAGGACCTGATTCCTAATATGATTTATTGAACTTGAAAAATCTAATCACGAAAGTTAAAATGCTAAAAATAATTAATCGTATAAAATTTAAATTAAAAAATTTGAATATATAAAAAATCTAGAGCTTTTGTAGGAACTTAGATAATTTTATCTAGATAAAACTTTTACCTAATTGTTATAAACATACGTTGTCAACTAATAATTGTTAGAATTTTATAAACTAATATTTGATAAAAAAAATTTAGTAAGTTAGTATAAAAAAAAAATATGAAAACTGGAATAGAATTTGAAATCACGTGGAAACAAAGCAACAAATCCTCCACGTTGGAATGGAGAGTCTTCACGTTAGACTCAAAACCACCGCTGGAATTGGAATTGCGGCTACATCTTCACGTCCATAACTCCTGTTGGAATCAAGCTACAATTCTTCACGGAAACAGCTACTGTAGAGGAGAAGTCGGCTGATCACGCTGGAACAACATAGAACGTTGCAGAATTTTCACTGAGCAAGATTTACACTACGGGAATTCATCATGCTGGAAATGGAAAAATCTGTTACAGAACTCTTCACATTGCACAAAGGAATTTCGTCAGTAACACTAGTTGATGACATTCCCACATTGATCATTTAAAGCTCTAAAAGTCCAACTGAAAATGACATATAGACAACAAAACAAAACAAATTCAAATTTGGTCCAAAATCTCAAAAATGCAGCTGTACAAATGGAGGAAGTGGTTGCTGATTCTTCATGTAATCTATGTCCCAAATTGCTCAAATTCAACACACAAATTCTAAAGGAAATAACGTATGATCCAATACAAAAATTCCACACAAAATCACCATTAAATGTCAATAATTTTTGCTTAAAAAGCAACAAAAACAACTCACAAATGGTCTTGAAATAACCAAACAAAACAGCTGTAGCATATGGGAAAACAGCTACAAAAACTGCAGCAGAAATTACAATTTCAACCTCTGTTTTAGCTCGACTTTTGACCGGTTTTTTGTAAGTTGAGCCCCTAGTTTACACACATAAATGGCATTAATTAGCTACCAAACAAACACAATTAAAGCCCCTTGAAATCAACCACAAATTTCACACAAATTCATCAAAAATTCATCCTCAAATTCATATCAAATTCTCACCCGAGAACAACAGCTGGAACATGATCTATAATCCTTCATTTGCTCCGATTTTTCTCAACCAACTTGTACTATAAATGCACCAAATAAACCAATATTTAATGGCCTTAATTTACTAGCAAACAAACCTCATAAATATCCTTTAAACAACTCAAAAATCTGTCAACACACAAGTCAAATTCATCATCCAAAATTATCAAATTCGTATCCAAAATTGCAGCTGTAAAATTGAGTTATTCCTAAGTCCAAAACACCCTCTCTTATATTTAAACCTTAGACTAACATTAGTATATATATATAGGCTTAAGTTGGCTACAAAACCAACTCAAAATCTCCCCAAACACAATCCAAAAATTTGCCCCAAAAAGCCACCATGAATTTCATATATCCACCCTTCTTGTTCACTTGTTCAAACTTGTTTCAACATTTTAAAATAAGAGTGTAACCCTTGTTTATATTCTATAGCATTATCTAAACATCAATAATCATCAACCACAATCAAAACCCCACTTTAACTAACCTAAACAACATCAAAAACTAAGTTAAATAGCCTTGGTTTATCATAGATTCAAGTTGGAATCTAGACTCAACAAGGTAAGAAAATAAAATAGATATATATGTTAGTTTAGCTAGATTAATTTCCTTAGTTATTCATCTTCTTACTACCCTCTTTAGATCATTACTTTCATCAAGAAGGAGGAACTACACCCATCTATTGTTTAATCAAGGTGAGAATTACATTAAGTTCAAATATTTGTCATGCTGATTTATAGAAATTTGTGTTATAAATTTACCAAAATGGATCTAATAATATATTTATGTTATTTAGACTATTTAGGATATACATACATCAACTTTAAGATCTTTAAGTGTAGAAATTCAAATCCAAGAAAGGAAAAACCAACACCACACTTAAACTACAACAAAACTAAATTGAACTTTAGATTACTCATGTATATCCCTAGGAAGATTGAATAAACTGTATTGATGTGTTTGTTATTAGTCAAAAACGACCCCACCAATGGAAAGAACACGAAAAATACTATAAAAGCGACTATTTATTCGTAAAAAACGGACTAGAAATGAGTTAGATATGATCAAAACAAGTTTTGACTATAGTTATTAGGATTCACTTGAAACCTATGCTTGTGTTTCATAAATTTAAAAAATTTTACAAGTCTCTTTTCTTGAAAATAATCCCACTACTAGAAAGCACTCTTCGAGTACTACCAAATCAACTATTTATACAGTGAAATCGGATTTAAAACGAATAAGAAATCGCAAATAGAAATTCACTCAGTTTTCACTTTTAAACCAATATTAATGTTACTGTTATTTCTATTAATATAGTTATGATTATGACCATTATTATTACTATTGTTTATAGTATTACGTATTATTGATATTTTCATTAAAATTATTAATGCTGTATTTATTTACGTTAAGGTCACTAAACTTATATTATCATCAATCCTATTATCATTTTTTTTTTTGTCACTAATAACATTATTTGCTAATAGTATGAAAATTGTTGTTATTCTTATACTTGTATTCATCACTAATATTGATATTAACATTTCAAACTAATATACTGATAATATTATATTACTAAACTTAGTTTGATTTACAATAAAAATGAAATCGAAGTATAATGAAAAATTTGATATATCTAAACTCCATATACATACAATTTTATTAGAATAATTTTTGAAAGGTATAGATACTAGAATATACCCTTAAATAAATAAAAATACCAATTTGAGAGACATATAAGGTTGATGGGCAAAGAATTAATAATTAAAAATCTTCTACTAAAAACAATAGGACTTAAGGAAAAGAAAAACCCCTTAAATAAAAATATGGATAGCAATTAAGATCAAGAGAAGGAAAATGAAAAATAGATAAATATTCTTTACTATAGGGATTAAAACCTTAATAAAAACTGTATCAAATACCGATACGGAATAGTTGGGCACCTATAAGAATTCAATTAAATTATTGAACGACGCAATAATTAATATAACGAGCTTAGTTTAATATCCGACGATAGAGATTAACACCTTTAATTTTAGGAAGACTTCTCTTACAGAAACAATCCAATAATGAATCTTTGTTATTTCCTTTCATAGGAAAATAGATCAAATGCCAAACTTCCGATAGCTTATACAACGATTTAGCAAGGACCACAGGTGATTTACTTGACTTTATCACATTGTTTGTGCTTGTAGTATAGTTGCATTTGGAATAATATATATTCAATTGATATGCATGCGAGATTGTGATAATGCATGATGAGTGGTGTATGATTGAATGACAAAGTACCATAATATAAGTGATAATGCTATTGTATGATAAATGTTGTGTGAAATAGGTTGATAATTGTTTGTAAATCGTATGATCACCTTAAACTGGATTAACAACTACTGGTACTATAAATGAAACGGACATGCATTGCATGATCTGCATAAACTGCATTTGGAGATGTGGCAGCCTACTACGTGTTAGTATTTCGGTTTTCTGGTAATGCTTGGTTTTTCTAGGCAAAAGGCTATTAGTTCTACGCAAGATTACCTTTGTTCCGTTGGTTCCATGGGAACTAACTGGTAATGAAGGACGCCATGATTAACACTCAGTGGACTTTCTAAGGCTTAAAACAGGAATTGAGTGGCTAAAGTATAAGACATAACTACAATGAAGATCGTGGCTTTCCTGTATACTTAGTTTCTCCTAGGTAGGTGGGCCATAGTATCGAGTTCCTTCAACCTCGATGAGAGGGCGTAAATCTTCATCCTGCTTTGGATTCTAGATCATTCAAGCTTGTAATGTGCATATGATTGATTGTTGCATTACATATGATTGATAATTATACTTGTTT
The DNA here is from genome assembly GCA_024138025.1 of Combretum micranthum. Lineage (NCBI taxonomy): Eukaryota > Viridiplantae > Streptophyta > Magnoliopsida > Myrtales > Combretaceae > Combretum > Combretum micranthum. The sequence continues at coordinate 48,613 of JAMXBD010002743.1, read as the reverse complement.
GTTATTGGTTGATATGTGGTTTGGTCAGGTTATCTCACTGAGCCCGTGGTTCGCTCAACCCCCAACAGTTTTTGTGCAGGATTAATACTAGTTGGGATTAGGCTAGGAATGTGTGAAAAGAGCTTTTCTAACGAACTCTACTAAAGATAGAGATATAGGATATGGTAAACTTAGAATGTAAACTACGTAAATTTTAAAACGTTGAAATTTATAAGTTGTAGTTTGAAATCTATTTTTACTATTTGGTAGGGGATACCGATTCTCTGCAATCTTGGTAGAAATTGGAAAATCGAATTATATAGTTAAAATCCTGTAATATATTATATCACTTATATGATAGACATTGATAAATAAATAGAGTCTTGTACACTTTGACATATAAGACGGCTCTCATGTTACGGGTGTACACGTGATATGATAGCTTTAAATAAATCCTACTAGGCCCAATAGTGAGGCTTGACAATGCTTCTACTATATTAGATTAGCTTTAAAAATCCATGAAAGTTGTGAAAATATCCTTAATTAACTCAAATCAAGCTCTTTGATCTTTATAGTCAAAATACAACACAAATATGGCATCAAAATCTAATGAACACTCAATAAAACATATAAAGTAATATATAAATCAATGATTCAACCAATAAAACAAGTGCAATTTGTTTTTATTAACTACCATCTAGAACAATTCATGGAAGTATCCCAAGTAATAATTTCTAGACATTACACATCTTTTAGAATATGGAATTTGTGATGCACTTGAGATAGGATATATGCTAAAGTAGATTACTATTAACATTTTTACTTGATATACTTTTGATGTAGCAAAAATAATTAGATTTTATCACAGACCATTTATCCGCACACGATTGTCAGGAAATGATCTTCAGTTACCTATTGATTATGAGATTTCCTAGATAAATGACATATAAATTTGAAATTTTATGTGTAAATTCGAAGTCTAGGAAGAAAAGTGAGCAAATGCAGCTCAAAATTATATTTCTAATGATAACTAAACTATTTTTTCCTTAAGACGTAAATTTACATGGAGTTTAAAAGCTGCTAAAAGTAGAACTTGAAAAACTACAAAAAATAGAATGGTCCTGAAACTTATTGACATAAAGTACATAAAAAAAGCAAATAAAATACCATAGACACCATACAAAACAAGTTATATCAATTATAAAACCTGCCAAAAATGGAAAAATGCCTATTTGAGGGCTCAAATGAAGGAATTTTTCCTAAAACTAATGTAATTCATCATTGATCATGCTATGACTCAATCTTTGCCAGTGGAAAATCCCTTGTAAATATATCAATCACTTTTATCTCTAGTCTTGTAATAATTCATGTTGATTTCCTTATTATTATAGCTCTTTAGCAAAAAATGACACACTTGATTAGAATGTCCTTCATTCTGCTGTGGTGTACAACATTCATAGTCATTGCCAAAAATAAATTGTTGTCACACTATATTGTAGTTGGATTCCCTCTAGACTTGCCCATGTGTTCTAGTATGTAGTATTAGAAGCCATATTACTTAGTAGTTGCTGCTATTAAAAATACTTAACTTTAGTTGAGGATTGTGCAATTTCTCTTAATTTGCTAATGATCATGAAAATATTTATTTATAAAAGATTAAATATATAGCCTATTGTGATCTTCATGTCATCAACATAACTTATCCAATCACTATTTGTGAACCAATAGTTTTGTAGTTATGTGTTTGCTTATTTCATATACCATAGCAGGTAGTACATCACAAATATTATTGTATTGGCTTTACTCCTCTAAGATGAGCTTGACATGGATTTCATATGAAATTGACTTATATTTTCTTGTTCATATGCATTGTTTCTAGGTGTGGCAGGCCTCCTATGAGGTTTTTGTATTTAGATGCATCTACTGCTTGTGACCCTTTCTATGCCATATCATTTGTTACTAATGGTGTAGAAACTATTTTGCAATTATTTATATTAATTTATTTAATAGAGTTCTTATATAGTCCTTTTGAGAAATGAATATCCAGTCAACTTCTTGATAGACTTCAACACGATGTACGTATTGCATATAACCTATATTTGTAACCTCAAAGTTTTCATTGTTTCTTCCTTTAATCTTTTAAAGCATGTTCTTATTGTAACTTGTACATATGAGATCATCTAGATAAAGGGTGGAAAAATGAAATAGAGAGAGAGAGAGAGAGAGAGAGAGAGAGAGAGAGTTTTTGTTAGGTTTGATGTAAAGAGCACGCTATTGTAGCCCCTCCTAAATCATTGTTTTGGTAAAGTACTTATTAATCCTATTGGAAATTCCACTTGAGTAACTATAAGCTGAAAAGACTGATTTCTCAACCCTTACCACTTTTCCCTCGAATCAGTTACCATTAAAGTGCCTAAGTGTCGAGACACCAAGAGGGATGTCAATCATAGAATATAAGAAAACCTAGGCTTCTATCTTATTTCTAGCTTCAAAATAGGAAGTTTGCAATCACCATACAACGTATAAACACAAAAGGAGTTGGACGATCAGTTTCACATCGTGGATGGAGAATGCTTTTCTTTTTTCCTTCAATAAAATAATTTGCCAAAAAAAATGACAATCATGTGAATGAAGTGTATCTTTCTCAATTTATGTTCCTTAAGAGCTAAATTATTAAATAAGCATTTGCAGCAGAAATAGATTTGGGAGTAAGGTTTCCATGTATAATGCAGATTATAGCCCCAAAGCAGGCCCAAATCCACCAGCGTTGAGTCTAAGGTCATCGATGTTGAATCGAAAGCCGTCGGCATTGAAACCTAGGTTAGCAGCATAGCGCTAATGTTTTTACCACGTAGTTTTAGTTTGCTTGTGTTTATTTATTTCCTTTTTTGTTGAGACCATAAATATAGTATTTAGGGTTTTTGTAAACATAACTCATATTTTGTCTTTTGAAATCCTAATTTGAGAATTTCTATATAAAAGTTGCAATTCTTTGTAAGCTTTATGTTCTAGAAATTACTCGGTGAGTTGATTTCGATGCGATGGCAGTAGATGACATATTGGTAGGAGATGATCAATGGCAACAAATGCTTATGATGGTCTAATTAATTAACGTGTAGCTGCAATCGATGGGTATAGATTTCAAATGAAGACTTTGAAATAACCATGAAATTCTCAATTTATATTTTATATGTGTGTTATTGAATTTATACATGCTTTTGATATGTGTTGAATATGATTTATTTTTATGATGAGTTATGTGTTTTATTGTTGTGTTAAAATATTTAAATACTCTAGAATTTATTAAATATTTAGTTCATAAAATTTAAATTGCATTAACATGCATGAATTATGTTTGAAATGTGTTAAAATAAGTAGATAAATGCATGCATATGATTCTTTTTATAGCAGAAAAATTAGGCCAAAAAAAAATCAAGCTTTTAAACTACCATTAATGCCTTAAGATAGCTTCATAATTAACCAAAGGATAAGCCATTAACTCCTTAATCCTAAATGCCTCAAAAGTTAAAGTAAGGGGTATTACCAACCCAAATAATGCAATTTTCGGCCAAAAATTTTCAGAGCAGAGGAAACCCTCTTTCAAAGCTCAAAACACTCTCTTATTCCTCTCAAAAGCCCTCTCATGGGAGTATATAACTAAGCACTTCATTTTTCACCATTTCTACCCCAAAAGCTTGCTCAAATATCATTAAACCAATGCCTAAAGCTCACTTGGTAAGTATGTTTTCTTGTTTTGAATTTATGCATGTGTGAAGTTCTTGATGATAGGGTTAAACTTAGATTTGTGTTTGATGATTCTTATGCTGTGATTGTTGTATGAGAAGTGTTATGGGGATAGTGAAGTTAGTACATGTGTAGTTATGAGTTTAGAAGTGTTGGAAACACATGTGGTTGAATGACTAGATGATGAGTGTTATGGATTTGGGGTTTGAAGTATGATTAGTGAATGATGTGGATGGTGGAGTGTTTGATGTTTAAAGTTGAAGTTTATGTTGTTTGAATATTATATTGATCATATAACAAAATTTGGGAAACTTGGAATGAGTTTAAGGGAATTTTGGAAGTATAAATTTAACATAAAAAACAGGGGAAACAAAACATTTTCGTATAGGTTTAAATTTGAGCGTACGCCGGTATCAGCACTTCAACGCCGCCGGCGTAGAGGCAATGTTGGAAGTGAACACAACCGATTTTTTTAAAGCCGCTTGAAGCCCTGCCAGCTTTCACTGGAAAAGTCTGCCAGTGTTTATTTTTCAAATTGTACGCCGGCTACTGGGGTTCCAAAGTTGTTGGCTTATAGGCGGTGTGGAACAAGAACATAATCAAAATTTTTAATGCCGGGCTTAAGGCCGCCGGCATAGGATCCAAAGCTGTCGGCGTACACGGATACGCTACTGGTGTTGGGGGCATTCACGGGCATGGACCAACCCCGTATAACTCTAAGAAATTTTTAGGAATTTTAAGTTGTATTATACACCGGCTCCAAGCCGCCGGCGTAGAATGAAGGCTACGGGCGTATCCTTGAATGCTGTCAGTGTTGGCAAGTGTTGAACTTTAGTGTATTGTGTACCGGTTCAAAGTCGCCGGCTTTGAAGGCCGGCGTATCCCCTACACTTTTCATTTTCAAAAACATTCTTCAAAATTTTCCAAAGCTTGGTATATGATCAATTAAATATTTATTAAGTGTTCTATGATATAATAGGATGTTTAAATGCTCTATTATGACATTGTATTAATTTATTTGAATTTATTTGATTAATTATATTTGCAACTAGTTAATTAGTGCTTAAACTAAGTGGGAAATTTAATATTATTTTTAACAGTGATAGATCCTCGCTCAGCCAACCCCATTAGTTCCCAAGCTATCTCAGGTACGCAGTAACTTGCTTGTATGCTTGTTAGGATAGGCATACTTAAATTTGATGTAAGTTCTAAATGACTTAAGTATTGCTTGCATTACTTGTGTTTTCACCGTTGAATCCGGTCCGAGGAGCGGTAACTTATCATGATGCAATGATATGTTAGTGTAGACGCTTAGGCCAATAGTCATGATGCAATGACTAGGCTCGGTAGATAATCGATAGGAAATGTAGTAACTAAGTAACATTTGCTTATTCTTGAAAAGAAGTAGTATAATTTAATTCAATGTTTATGGGACCATGTGAATTAATTCATATTATGGATTGAGTTAAGTAAAGTTGAGTAACGGCTATATAACCTATATGAGATTATTCTTTTCAGTGTAACGTTATCTAGGAGATATAGGTATTCGGGCTATCTATATCAACCCCCTGAGTGTTGTGAGCGTTACTTAGGATCCCCAGAATCCCATGACTTGCCCCAGAGTTTGAATAATCCAACGATGATTTGATCAATGAATATTAAAGAAAGATAAATGAAACATTAGTGTTGCATTGCATTAGTCTAGGTATGATTGTCACTACGCTTTTGGGTGTTGTTACTGTGTACTAGGCCTTTGGCTCACTGTTGCTATTTTTCAGGTGATGATGACTGTTCTGATGATATGGGCTATGGGTCGGATTGGGAAAAATTTATGGATAAGTGGGGCGACTAGGAATTGAGTACAAGATAGCAAGGAAGAAAGTTTTTGATCAAGTTGTTTGGTTTAAATACGTATTTTGTATTCTGAATAGAGGCTTATTAGTTAAGCCTTGTTTGTATATAAAGACTTAAGTCTAATTTTCCTATTTTGTAAAAACTTATGTAAGTTTTGTTATGTCATGGCTTGACACCAAGTTGTAAATTATTTCCTTAAATGTTCTATATGAATAGATTACTCAGGTGAGTTAATCCTTTTGTAAAAAGTCTTGTATCAAGTTGTAGTGGTTTTAAACAAATAATTCACATAAATTGTTAGATTTAGGACAACCTTACGTATGATATGAAAATATTATATGTGGTTGGAGACTTGACTTATTTTAATCATAGGATTATAGGTCGGTCTTTACAGACTTCGCTAAGGATGATGAAATATTGTATGAAGAGAGGCAATCGTGCAAATGAGGTGGTGGAGGTAGAGGTAGGTATCGAAGGGATTATCATATGTATCACCAGGGCGATAGTGGTAATTTTTGCTTAAAGGTAGACATTCCTAGCTTCAATGACAATCTCCATATTAAGAAATTACTAGATTGACTGGCTAAAGTAGACAAATTCTTTGATTATATAGATATTCGAGAGGAGGGTAGAGTGAGATTACTGGTGTATAGGTTGAAGGCAGGAGCCTATGCTTGGTGGGAGAGGTTACAGAATAGAAGGCAAAAAGACGGTAGACAGCCTATACGGACATGGTTCCATATGAAAAAACTACTACAAAGGCATTTCTTGCCACCTAATTATAAGCAAGTCATTTTCCTACAGTATCAATATTGTCGTCAAGGAACATGTTCAGTCCATAATTATATTGCTAACTTTATGAGACTGGTTGAATGTAATGATCTCCAAGAAAGTGAAGGCCAACAAGTAGCATGACATGTAGATGGTCTGAAGCTGTAGATCAGAGATAGAATTAGGGTTATTATGTTGAGGACTATGAATGAAGCGAAGAACATGGCACTTAAGGCTGAACTGACATTGCAAGAGTAGAGTACCAAATTTGCAGGAATAAGAAAGGGACATGGAGTTGATGGTGCTAGTAATAGTAAGGCATGGCTGAGAAAAATAAAGGTGTTATAGATATGCCTATTGATATTACTAAGAAGAAGGGTGACAAAGTAGTTGGTAAAAAACTTGTGGAAGCTAGAGAAATCCAGAGACCAAATAACCCATATGCCAAGCCTATCTTGGGTAAGTGCTACCATTACAATAAACCAGGACATAAGTCTAATAAGTGTCTAAATAGAAAGAGTGTAAATATAATAGATCAAGATGAAAGGGGAAGAGGTTTATTGTGAACCTGATGGAGAAGAGGACTATTCTAATGAGGGTGAAGCAAATGTTAAATAAACCTATGTTATCCAGAAATTATTGTTAGTGCCTAAGCAAGAAGTGAACACCCAGCGACACCAATTATTTCACACTAGGTTCACTATTAAGGACAAAGTATATGATCTAATTGTTCATAGTGGGAGCTGTGAGAATATTATTAGGCGAGAGGTTGTTAATCATCTACAGTTTCTAGTAGAAAAACATTCTAATCTTTACACCATAGGGTGGATTAAATTTATTGAATGAATAGAGGTTAAAGAGAGATGTAGAGTACCATTTTCCATTGACAAATATCAAGATGATGTCTTTTGTGATATTGTAGACATGGATGTATGTCATCTATTATTTGGAAGACCCTAACAATATGATGTGAATGCTCAACATGCAGGGAAGGAAAATGTTTACAGGCTAGAGAAGGGCAGTGCGAAATACACTTTGTTGCCTCTAAAGATAGTGAACCACAGCAAAGCCCGCAAGGTAGAGGGATGCTCTTTCTTGATAGTTACTTATTCAAAGAAAGAAATAGAAGAAGATAAGAAGGAGTCTAGAATTTTGATGTGCCTATAGTAAAGAATGTCATGACAGTGGATGAGGAGAGAAGTAATGGAGTGCTTGAGGGTGTGAATGAGATGTTGGAGGAATTTAAAGGTGTCCTGCTAGATGATTTACCAAAGGGACTACTACCCTTAAGGAATATTTAACACTAGATTGATTTGGCACCTGGAGTGAGTCTACCAAACTTGCTGCATTATGGGATGAGTCCCAAGGAGACTAAGATTTTATAGGAGAAGGTTGAGGAGTTATTGCAAAAGGGGTTTATCAAAGATAATATAAGCCCATGTGCTATGCCTACCTTACTGACTCTAAAGAAGGATAGCAATAGAAGAATATGTGTCGACAACAGAGCTATGAATAAGATTACTATTAGGTATAAATTCCCAATACCTCGCGATGAAGACATGTTAGACAGGTTGAGTAGGGTTGTTGTGTTTTCCAAAGTTGAATTGAGAAGTGGCTATCACCAGATTAGAATAAAGCTTGGGGATGAGCAGAAAACTACATTCAAGATGAAGGAGGGGTTGTATGAATGGCCAATGATGCCTTTTGGCCTCAATAATACATCCATCACTTTTATTCATGTCATGAATCAAGTATTAAAACCCTTTATTAGTAGATTGATGGTAGTCTACTTTGACAATATATTAATTTTTAGTAAATCTAGAGATGAGCATATTAATCATTTGAGGAGTGTTTTGACTGTGCTAAAAGAGAATAAACTATATGCAAACCTAAAGAAGTGCATTTCCATGTCAAAGAGATTATTATTTCTAAGATTTGTGGTTAGTATCGAGGAGATAACAGTTGTTGATGAGAAGGTGAGAGCTATCAGAGAATGGCATATTCCAAAAACTATGATGGAATTGAGGAGTTTCCTCAAGTTAGCTAGCTTCTACAGGCGATCCATCAACCACTTCAGTACTATTATTACTCCCTTAACTAAGTGCCTGAAGAAAAGGAAGTTTTAGTGAGGATAGGAGGTTGAGACTAGATTTGTAGTACTGGAAGAGAAGTTTGTGTAGTACTCCTATGTTAGGACTTCCTAACTTTGATAAATTATTTGAAGTCGATTGTGATGCTAGTGGAGTTAGTATTGGTGGTGTATTATCCTAAGAGAAAAGAGTAGTGGACTTTTACAGTGAAAAATTGTGTGATGCTAGGAAGAGCTAGTCAACTTATGACAAGGAGTTCTACTCTATGGCAAGGGCACTGAGAGTTTAGGAGCATTATTTGGTAGGGAAAGAGTTTGTTTTGTACTCCAATTACAAGGTTTTAAAGCATCTAAATAATCATACTAGAATCAGTAACGATATGCATGCCAAGTGGATTCAATTTTTATAGAGATTCCTTTTAAACTGGTGCATAAGTCTAGAGTGTATAATATAGTAGCTGATGCCTTGAGTAGGAGAGTTGATTTGTTAGTTACTTTAAGCACTGAAGTTATGGGGTTTAAGCAATTGAAGGACTTTTATGGAGATTATGTTGATTTTAGGGATATATAGGAAAAGTGCCTTACAAGAGTTGTGCGGTGAATACCATATACTTAAGGGTACCTGATGAAAGGGAACAAACTATGTATCCTTGAGTCTTTTTTAAGAGAGAAGCTGATTAGAGACTTGCATAGAGGAGGATTAGCAGGGCATTTAAGTTGAGATAAGACCATTGCAGCAATGGCTGACCAGTACTATTAACTTCAGTTGAGAAGGGATGTCAGTAGAATTGGAGAGATGTTATATCTGTTAGACATCCAAGGGACAATCTCGGAATACTGGGTTATACACAACACTACTAGTACCTAAAAATATATGGGAGAACTTATCCATGGACTTCGTGTAAGGAATTCCACATACCCAACGAGGTGTTGACTTTGTATTTGTTATTGTAGACAGGTTTTCAAAGGTGGCTCACTTTATTCCATGCAGGAAGACTACAGATGCCTACGCTATTGCCAAGTTGTTTTTCAGGGAAGTCGTGCGTTACATGCGGTCCCCAAGTCCATTACATCATATAGGGACAACAAATTCCTTAGTTGCTTTCGGAAGATACTTTGGTATATGTTCGACTCATCATTGAACTTTAGTAGCATGGCTCACCCTTAGACTGATGAGCAAACGAAGGTGACCAACAGGACTCTTAGTAATCTAATCAAGAGTATATGTGGCGAGAAGCCAACGCAATGGGATCTAGCATTAACTCATGCAGAGTTTGCTTACAATAGTTCTATATATAGAACCACAAGAAAAGCTCCTTTCTCTACAGTCTATACCAAGACACCACAACATTCATTGAAATCGATTAAGTTACCTCAGAGCTGAGTTCAATACAACTATAAAGAATATGGTTGAACATTGTCAAGCTATCACAGCCAGAGTTAGGGAAAGAATTGAGAAGGTCAATGCAAAGTACAAGGAAGCTGCAAATAAACATAGAAAGAAGTAGTTGTTTGAAGCAAGGGATCAAGTGATGGTTTTTCTAAGAAAGGAATGGTTTTCAGTAGGCAAGTATAGTAAGTTGTAGCCCAAGAAGTATGGTGCTTACAAGATTGTAAGGAAAATCAACGACAATGCTTATGTGGTTAGACTTCTTGACAGCATAAACACTTTCAGGACTTTTAGTGTGGCTGATCTATTCCTAATCCACTCAGACGATACCATTATATCCAGGTGAGAACTCGGGATTGAGTTCTTTGTAGGTGGAAGAGAACAATTTAGAATGCACCGCCAAAGCTGGCCCAAAGCCACCAGCGTTGAGTCCAAGGCCACCGATATTGAATCGAAAGCCGTCATCATTAAAACCAAGGCTGGCAACATAGCACCAGTGTTTTTTCCATGTAGTTTTAGTTCGTTTGTGTTGATTTATTTATTTATTCTTGAAACTATAAAGATGGTATTTAGGGATTTTGCAAACATAACTCATATTTTGTCTTTTGAAACCCTAATTTGAGAATTTCTATCATTTATGCTTATGTACTGCATTAGTAGGTAATGCAAGTCATGTATAATATAAATATGATGAAATAAAACCAATTTATATTTTGACACAATTGTATTAATAAATCAATAGTACTTATTTAAGAAATATTTACTATCTCTTTTACCTATCAAAACATGATTAGTAATTACTAACCAATATAAATATACGTGCCTCTCATGTTCCTGCCAGGTCCATTTATCACGCTTAGGCCTTAGCGACGATAGGGTTCATTTTGGAAGACCTGACGATTTCCAAACAAAACAAATCATGATATACAGCTTGATCTATATTTGATAAATCCATCAACGCAAATTCGCAGTATACTAGATAACCAAAGTTTTCAGTGTTTTTCACCTAAAAATTCAACTTCATTTATATAATTGATTGATGTTGAATTATCAATGGAAATTAGATTAATTTAATATAAAAGGTCACTTACATTTGATGAAGTTCACAAATATATATACATATATATATATATATATATCTTGGGCGTTCTATTGGAAAATTATTTTCATGAATTGGAGCGAGACTTCGTTGAATACTTTTTAAACTTCGAGAAAATCATTGAAGAAACTAGCTAGATCATAAATTGTAAATTTCGTTTCTTAAATATAAAAATATTTTCTTTATGCTATATGTGGAAATTGAAAAAATATTTCCTAAATGCATTATTTAATATTGAAGTTCGAGCATGGACGAAAACGACAAAGTTAGTCTGTGTTTTTGGTAAGCCAAGTAAAAAGCTTAGAATAACCACACCTTTACGTTCCACGTTCAAATCCGTTCTAGCATATTCTGCTGTATTAGAGGAAACCATATTATATTGGGAGTGGGTAAAAAAGCAATTATTATTATGCATTGGTTTTATCTAGATGAAAGAGTTCATTCTTCAGCCTCGTGTATCATGTTCCATAACTGCACAAGCACATACAACCACGAGGGCAAATAAGAGTGAAACCCTCTTTAAAGATAAAACTATTAAAATCAAAGAATAACCCAAAAATTCTGAAGTGCAACACTTATAATCCCTTAAAATTTTTTGTAATGAAAAATTACTTTTTCAAATCAAACCAGTTTTCCATATTAGTGTCCGGTCGCAGCATGTGTTGTATTATCTATGAAACACTACTATTTTAAGAAAACTCTCAAATCGAGTGAGAAATCGACTTTAAAACAAATTACATGTATATAACTACGTAAATGATTGAATATTTCTATTAAATTAATGAAGATATTTTCATTGCCAAAATATTTGAAGAAGTCTAAAAGATGCATTTTTTCCCCTTTTATGCAAATCAATTAGCTATTTTCATATTTTTGCATAGGTTTTTTAGGTGGCAATGGTGCAATTAAACCTTTCCATGGATATAGATTTCAATTCCTTTAAAGTTACTAATTTTTAAAAATTTTTCAAAGTTACAAATTGATGATTTGAGATTAAATTCTTCAAATATCACATATTAAGACGGCATTATTATTATTATTATTATTATTTTGTTCTTTCTTGTTATAATCATCATTCATCAATTACACGTGACATTTGAGGGTCACTCAAGGAACTGATGTTAGAAAAATATAAAGAAAGTAAATCCGTTTTCATGACCATGTTGCCCTTAATTTCTATCAATGTGGTTTCACTTAACACCTTTAAACATGCACATGTTTAAAACCCGGATAAGAATCAAATCTTTAAATATTACAAAAGAAATAGAAATAGCCAAACCGAATTTAAAAAGGGGAAAAAAAAAGAAAAATAATATAAGTAGATCGGGAACATATTGCAATACGGATAGATTCAGAACAAAACAATGAACAAAAGAATATCCATATCATTACAGGTGACAGCCTATGTTGAACTGCACCTTGTGTACGAAAAAGGTTGTCTTCCATCTGGATTCGTCCGATGCCACCTTTATCTTCTTTAAAATCTCCCCTTACATGATTAAAAGAGCTGAAGAAGTTTTTGCAATTTGGTATGGCCTATTTTCCCAATATCTCAGCAGAAGAATGTTGATGAATATTTGTGCGCCATTTCCTCCATAATCTTTTCTCACATCATTAAAAGGGAAAAATCTTTTTTGCATGCCTACACTGGGTGCATTCACATATCTCTCAACTTGTTTCATAGTCACTAAAGAAATCATATTTAAGATAAAGTTTAATGTTGAAATTGTAGCTGAGGTGGCCCTCAAGAGGAAAATGAGAAATTATGCACTTTCAAATGAATGTTTATTAAAATATATCACTGAGGTTGTGTTTAGTTAGTAATACAATACAACGTAATTATTGGAAAATGAAAAAAAAAAAAAAAGATAAGTCTCATATCAGATAGTAGGAAACAAATTAACTAAAATATAAGTAATGAAGTACAGTAAGTTTGGATAGCCTTAGATCTTAGAAATTTAAGACGCAAACCTACTTTTAACCCAATTCTACATTTGCTTTCCCAATCCTGGACACATACACGTCCAAAAAGTTCACACTTTCAATAAGTGGTATTAGAGCCTAGCAAATTGTCTCCTAGCGCAAGATTCAATTGAAAAAATAAAAAAAAAAAATTTCTAACCTGGCAATTACTAACTAAGCTACAAAAACGGGCTTAAAAAAAATCCCAAGACAATGAAATCACAACTGGGCTAGACCATCTCGACTTAAGAAGGCTATTCGAAAATGAAAAATTTAGTATTCCTATATAAAATAATTGGGGGTCAACCAATTAAAATATGAGTGGTTAAATAGCCAATTTGAATGGGCTTAGATTTTAAACATTCTAAACACAAAATTACCATTAACCTAATTCTGCATTTACTTCCCAACATGAATTTAGGGCTTGCACTTCCAACAACAACGAAGATGTTAAAACATTATATAATATATAAGTCTTTTACACCATATCAAAGTACAACTAGCATAAGATATGTGAAACTAAATGTGAAATAATTTTTCACAATGAAGATTACACAAGAGAAGATGAATGTCTAAATGTAAGTTCAAATATAGAATCAAAGTTTAACATAGTTAATAAAAGGATTAACTTCTAAATAGTTAAAAAGAAAATGTCAATACATGAAGTGTTGCAAATAAAGGATTAGTTACTATGTTGTTACAATATTATCTAAAATGTGTTAACATAGCACGTTTAAGTAAAGATACATTAGCATCTAGAAGAACATGCTTCAAATGTATTACATTGATACAATGTTGGATCTCTTATTTGCACTATATTGCATAATTTTTTTTTTCAATCATTTAAGACTTTGATGTCTTATTTGAACTCATCTTCAAATGTTAATCTATCTTACGTAAATTTTTCTTAAGTCATATAATAATTATATTGCTCTAGCATATCTAGTTATTCCATTGTAATGATCATGAACAATATCAATTGAATTATTGTCTGCTTTGACAAAATTCTGCACCGTTTTGCTCTTATGGTCAACTACTTTTTAGGAGGTTACTCATACTATTATAAAAGACGAATAATGGCAAGAGCAAAAAAATATGATAAAGCACATACAAGATTTAAGTGGAAAATCCAAATCGAGAAAAACCATGGGCGGAGGCGAGAGAATTCACTATATGTCGATAATGGAGTACAAAAGAGAGAGAGAGTAACAAATTACAAATCAAAACTCTCTCATTTTCTCACTCACATACAAACCCTAAACAAAACACATATTTATATGTGTATACAACTAGCCGACAATAAATGCCAAATTTATGTCTCTTAAATGTATAATAAATGAATAATAGATGTGTAGTCAAATATTCATTCATTATACAAATACCAAAATTATGACTCTTAAATGTATAATGAATGAATTATAAAGGTATAGTCAAATATTTATTCATTATACATTTGACTATGAAAAACTGCTATTGAAAACGGGTCATAAATACCAACAATCTCTACCTTGACGCGGATTCAGGAGCTTCGATATAAAAACAAAACATTCTTCACCTCTTCCACAAAACCCATAAAAGGGCTCAATCGACATAAAACATTCTCCACCTCTTCTAACAAAATTTGATGCTGCAACCGAAGAATGGAATATCATACTTCAAAGTTACCATTGTAGAAGAGACAACAAACCAAACCTTTGGCTCTGATACTAGTTTGTTATAAAAGACGAATAATGGCAAGAGCAAAAATATATGATAAAGCACACACAAGATTTACGTGAAAAACCCAAATTGAGAAAAATCACGGGCGGAGGCGAGAGAATTCACTATATATCGATAATGGAGTACAAAAGAGAGAGAGAGTAACAAATTACAAATCAAAACTCTCTCATTTTCTCACTCACATACAAACCCTAAACAAAACACATATTTATATGTATATACAGCTAGTCGACAATAAATGCCAAATTTATGTCTCTTAAATGTATGATGAATGAATAATAAATGTGTAGTCAAATATTCATTCAGTATATAAATACCAAAATTATTACTCTTAAATGTATAATGAATAATAAATGTATAGTCAAATATTCATTCATTATACATTTGACTACGAAAAACGGTTATTGAAAACGGGTCACAAACACCAACACATACTAAGATTATCTTTGCTGAGCATGCTTCACTTTACAGTGTTGATAAACTCTAAGACATTATGTTAAAATGCGTTTCGATGATTAGAGTTCAGCCACCATATATTTAATGGATGTCAACATCTATAGACTAAATTAGAATGTTATAGCGATGAAATCCGTTGGTGAGTAGCTGACTAGAGTTAATCAAAACCTATATTTCAGTCCAATTATTTCCGAGTGGTATAAAAAGTTTCAACTTTTCACTGATCATGAACCCTAAAACGAAAGCGTAATAATCCATTAGTTATTATAAAATAATTGAATGTGATCATTCGCATTGGTCTAATAAGTGTGAATGTCAATCATGATTTCCATTAACGCCATGGTGCACTCTCAAGTATGCTGCACTAAACATATTGAATTTTTAACATGGTTTTTGCTTTTTTATTCCACTGCTAATGGCTTTTGATCTTGTTTTCCTAATTCTAGCAAGATCATGTCGAAGTTATAACGCAGGACGCCTATAAATAGTAAACCGTTATTAGAACTTCAAAATTAAGATACAAATTTCTCATACATGAAAGTTGGTAATTTTTATTTTTGACTTTAATTTCAATTAAAAAAAAAACCTTGTCTTAGTGTCTTTAATTTAAACTTATAATATGTTGACTAACAATTGTTACAATCCTTTTTTTTTTTTTTTTTTTTGCCTTTTTCTCTCAGAGGAGCCTTAAATATCCAATTCAACATGAAGGCAATACTTCTGGGGTTCTTCGTCGTTGTCTTGACAACCGTGGCATCAACATGGGGAACTGATGGACGAAGGTTGGATTATCTGAAAGTGGAACGCTTTCTTGGTAACATAGCTGTGGTTCCAAGAGGCGCCGCCACTCCTGGTGACGATGCCTCCGGTGCTAGTAAATCCAATACTAATGATGGAGGAGCTTTTGCCACACCGATTGGCAATCCAAATGATAGTTATGGATTCAGTGAGGATCCGTCAAGCTCTAGCGGTCATCACCAATGTGTTAACATTGATCAGAAGCAAGAGAAATGTCAGCCTGAACCATGATTGATAAATCCACATATTATTTGTAGTATATTTGTACACCTATTAATCAAACGTCCATGGTATGTATGTGTGCTTAATACTAAAAACAATAAAGTGCGAACAAGATGGTTTGTAGTGCAAGAAAAAGTGCAAACCAAACATGTCATTTTGTGTTGTCGAGACATATCACCTTCGCTTGTATCTGTGTGTGTGTGTGTTTTCCTTTCTTTGTCTGGGGCCTTCTCAGTGAAATTGAAAATCTTTGTGTCTTATCTGGTATTGCTTAGTTTCGTAGTTTTTGTTTGGTTTGGATCTTGGAATGTGTAGCACAGTTTACCGGAGGTGAATACATTAAGCGGTCCTCTAGAAGAATTGTCTAATGAAATATGAGGCACTCACGTGGCTTCAGCGGATTCGAAAGTTATTATTTATGAAGATTACACGAGGATGTTATGGTTATTGTACCAACTTGGGCTGCTTGCAAGATAAAAATAGGTTATAGCGACAAAATAATAATAATAATAATAATAATAATAATAATATGGTTTGAACTACTTTTGATTGAAGCATTTTAATCTGGCGTTATGATTCCAAGCCCACATAATACCTCTAAAATAACTGCCGACTATAATTGCTAGGTTCAAGGGCTTTCTATTCCAATAAAGTGTCTTGGAG
This sequence comes from Combretum micranthum, assembly GCA_024138025.1. NCBI lineage: Eukaryota > Viridiplantae > Streptophyta > Magnoliopsida > Myrtales > Combretaceae > Combretum > Combretum micranthum. Next base: position 31,867 of record JAMXBD010002743.1, on the reverse strand, counting down.
TGTAAGAGGAGGGAGAAGACTGGAAATTATGCATTAACAGGTAAGCGCCTAATAACCTCAATTTAGAGTTCCGTAATGAAATTAGACAAATCATATATTAAACAAGACATATGTTAAAAAAAGAACCTAGGAGTTAGTTTTTTAATTCAATGGTAGTTATAGGATACATAGGGAATGAGGATCAAGACGAAGTTCCATAAAAAACAAAGGTAATAGATTCTGCGTTTTTGTCGGTTGTGCATACCAGTATAGTTATTTTACATCTATTTGTTTACCTATTGCATGTGCACATAGCAATACAAAATAAATTGAATAGGCGGAGAGGAATTATTGATGTGTGGGTGTAGAATCGAATACGCTTTGCACATTTACAGTTGATTTTAGGGAATGACTACACTTCTAAAATTAACTCTAAAGATAGAGGGATATACTCCACACTTTTTAAATTAACTTCCGGGATTCATTCCGCATTTTCAAAACGGCTTTAAGGATTTGCTCTACACTTTCAAAACTGACTTCAAGAATGTAACGATCAACGTTTTCAAAACTGACTCCAGGAAGTAATATGGGCACTTACTTACAAAGCTAATTTTGCTGAGCATTGTGGATTGACACTTTAAAAATGATTTTTGGGGGCATTATATGAGTTTACATTTTCAAAATTGTTTAATGGAACTACTAAGAGTTAGATTTTTTTAAAAATAACTCCTGGGGACAAATAAGAATCTATACATTCACAAATGACACAATGGATATAATTCCTTGTGATTACTAAGTAGTCATTCATAGTTAGGCAATAATAATAAACTGAATATATCTATATGTGCGCTTATTTAATGTGATCGTTGCATTTAGCTATCTTAAATAGTATATGGTTTAGAATATGCAAATGTTTTTGTAACATATTGTTCATTAAACCGAATGCAAAATGCAGTTCTTTTATATTTCATTTTAATTTTTGGTTTGGTTCAGAAAGAGTCTAAACAATGACTGTTTGGTTCAAGAGGTCAAACCGAACAAAACTATTTGAACTCACATCGAACAGCAAAAATACAGTTCTTTTATATTTTTGTTTAGTTTATGGTTCGATTCAGAAATAGTCTAAATGGTTATGATTCGGTTTGAGGAGTTGAACCAAACTAAACTATTTGAACCTGAATCATACTGCTCCACTAAATAAGAAATAAAAAAAAATAAGAGCCATTTTATTTTCTTATATCTGTTAAATATTAGATATAAAGTTTATGTAAGACATTTCACTCTAATATCATTTATACATGTAGTATCTATAATAGACTTGAAACAAAATCACAATTTTGAATTTTGATACCATTCCTTCATTTAAATGCATCCTTGAAAGGGAAATGAATAAGATTTCAATTTATAAATTTATTAGGAAAAATTGTGATTCTATTCCAATTCACAAAATATAAATTAGATTTTTAACCACATTAATGTTATTTATAAATATAAGTGTTGTTTATATATTTTGTATTATATACTTTACGTAATACAAAGTATATTATATATCTAATAATATTAAAAAAAGTAAAATTTTCCACGTTCAACATTAAAGATAATTTTTTAATACTTTGCACATCTCTTTGATACACTAATTGCTTTTTCTATAAATCTTTTCCTAAGAAATAGAAAAAAATTCGATATATCATGATATCCTTTATAATAATTTTCAAAATCTTTACCATATGTTTTCCTATTTTATTTCATTAATTTTAAAACCTTCATAAAATTATAGAAAAGATTTTCATAAAATTTAATGTTCCTTACTAGTGAGCCTAAAGAGCTAAAATCTAGTTCATTTAGATAAACTAACTTTATTTTGAGTTCAAAATTGACTTGTATTCACTAATTATGCTCAAGCCAAGTCAAGTCATGCTCATTAAGCTCATAAGTGATTTGGCTTATTTGTAACCTTACTCACAAGGGATATAGTATCTCTTAGAAGAACACAATTCACCCTACTAACCTACTAGCAAGTGAAACAAATCACATAAAATGGATTACATGATCTCACGTGGCAGATAGAAACAAAAAAAATGGAAAAATCACAAATAAAATCCACTTATTCTAAAAAAAATTTACTGATAAAATAATAATATTTTGCCTCCACAATCTTCTATCTTGCTAGATTCGTAGAGAAGTAACTTGTAATGACGGATCAGAATCATGGTAGCAATTGTTGATGATGGATAAAAAGACATATATAAGATTAGAATTGTTAGATCTAAAAATACTGATATTGGTAATGTTAGAATATTTATGGATTTATGGTGGTAAAGAAAAAAAAAGCATTTAGAAAGAAGGAATAACCATTGGGTAGCCTAGTCGCTACCACGTATACTAGTGTTTTTTAGGTGGTGGAGGAAAAAGAGTGATTAATCTTCAAACGCTTACAAATTTTTATTAATTATAATTTCATGATTAAGCCCTTTAACCAATGACTTTGTTCTACTTAGTCAGCAGAAGAAGGCTGTGCAATAGATTTCATTTTCTTTCCATTGTTTTGCTATTTTATATAGGATGCACGCACAGGAGTAAGAGATTAAGGTGCAATCTTGAGGGATAAATGCCACTTTGAGAGAATGCACCCGTACGACCATCATTTCAATGACATTGTACATATTTTGTCTTTTCAACATCCTATTGTTTTGCTTTTCTTTCCATTTATTTATTTATTTTTTACGAAGCTCATTGGGAGCTCGGTTTTTCTAACTTGAATACATCTACATGATACAAAAATCCCAAAATATGCACATTCATTGATATCTTAAAGTATTGGGACTTTTAGTTACAAATCCCTTTTTTTTTTTTTTTTTTTTTTGTTTTTTTCCATTCATACCATATTCCAATGGTTTAAAAAGAGTTAGTACGACAAACTTCTATTTGCGATTGCTCTTACACAGAGTCGCCAACTTCTCGTAGTGGTGCACTAATTTTGACATTGGTATATACATCCAAAACCTTCCTTAATATCATCCTTTCATGTACACAGTTAGCACAGTAGGTTTTGAAAACTCCCCTATAAATACCCACATTTAAATACAAAAAATGTCACCCCTCTAGTTGGCGCTATCCGACCAGAAGTATCTCAGCAGTAAAACTTAGGTGTGGTTTCAAATATTAGTTTATTTATTAGTCGTCTAATTAGATTTTCTTCCTTTACAATTAATTGTATTTTTTCAATTTAATAAGTATATATCAAAAAGGAGTATTAAACTTATATTTCAACATGACTATATAATATCATAAACTCCTGCATTGAATTAAATGTATAATATACCATATTCTTATTTATTTATTGATTTATCATTATTTTTTTAAACAGGATAATCTTCTAGACAGTCCAGCCATGAAGGCAATACTTCTTACGTTTTTCATTGTCATTGCAATGACAATCTTTACGACAATATCACCTGTTCATGGGAGGGTACTAAGCATGGCGAAGCATACATCCGACAGCCTCCGACTCGGTGGTACAAGCATGGATCAGGCAAATAACCTTGCTAGTGATGATACTTATGTAAATGAAAATAGCAACAGATTATTGTCCGAAAATGCTGAAATGAGAAGTAGTAAGGAAAGCAAACATATCCCTAGCGATAGTTTTGACTCTGACGACGATTCGGAATCTCATACTGATGTTCATCATCCCATTTTCATAAATCGTGGGCAGGTCGTCCCGAAGTTGGCAATTGATAAATTGAATGATCAACCAGAAGCCAGTTTTGGATGTGTAAAAATTGGGATGCTTCTTTGGCTTATGCTGATTAGATTCGATATGTAATCTTCTGTTTTTCTATAATATGTCAATGTATGTGTGTGTATAAATATATATATATATATATATATATGCACACTAAGTGTGGTCGAGACACTATGATGTCTCCCAAGCGTATATGCTACGGTATAATTATACTTAGGGTAGCTTTATGAGTGATTTAGTGTGGTTTTCGTTTGTATACTTTTTGACCCTTGTATATATTTCATGTTAAATAGAGCTAAGTAAAATATGTGTGAAAATGGATTAAATATATATTTGAAATATTTCAATATTGTTGTCATATGATGTACGCTTCAAGGAAGCATTTTATTTATCTTGTCTTATTAAGACGATAAATTCATTAAGACGATAAATGCATAAAGGAATACTTCTAGTATGATCTAATGCTAAAATCAATGCAAAGGTTTTAATAGTACTAACATGCAATGCCAATACATTAGTAACGTATAAATATCAATGAAAATTCTAATATTTTGATGGTATTTGAATATCTACATACTATCATTTCTGATTGTGAAAATAATGTTGGCATATGTCAAAGTTAGTTCCTAAACCTTGTTACTTTTGCAATTGACTATGAGTATTATAAAAGGGTTAATCCGGTATCTAGATTTTAGGAACAGATGCAAATAACTCATAAGAAAGCTTTAAGAGTGTGGCTCTCCCATTTGTAATAAAATTAATGAGACTCTCGTATGTATAACATGTTAAATTGAATCAAGTTAAAATATGTGCAAATGGATCAAACATGTATTTGAAATATTTCAATATTGTTGTGATATGACATATGGCCAAAGGAATCAATTTGCTTATCTTGTCTTATTAAAACGATGAATGCATAAAGGATTACTTCTAGTATGGTCCAATGCTAAAAGCAACAAAAAAGGTTTTAATAGTATTAAAATGCAACATCAATTGATTAGTGGTATATAAATATCAATGAAAGTTCTAATATAGTTAGTTTTATGAAAATTAACCATATACTATCATTATTGATTGTCAAAATAATATTAATGTATATCACATTTGGTGCCTAAACCTTTTTACTTTAGCAATTTACTATGTGAATTATAAAAGGGTTAATATGGTGTCTAGATTTTAAGAATAGATCCAAATAGCTCAAAAGAAAATATCCACTTGTTTATTGCCTTCTACATATGTGAAATGATTTTATTATTGATATTAGATATGTGATATTTTTTTAAAACTTAATTGGAATTATTTACTAATATTCAATATCATAAGATTATAACATTTGTAACAGAGTAATGTAATTTATAATTATAGAATACTATTAATAAAAAATAGTTAATTACAATTTATTAATGAGTGATTAAATTTGCTAATTATTGTAAAAAATTAAATAAAATGAGAAAGAGAGTATTATTCAAGATTAATAAAAATGAAAAATATTATTTTTGAGATTTGAACCAGTGATCTTATGTTGTAATTACACGGACTCAACCACTTAAATACATCTAAATTTAGGTCATATTTGTCAGTTTAAGTTACACATATTGGATATAAGCTTTACTTGTTTCAGAAAATTATAATAATTAATTTTTTTAAAAGCTTAGGAAGCTAAGGCCCCTATCGACCTTGACTAATTCTGTCCTCATTAACTTTGCTCATTTTTATTATTAACTACCTTAAATTTCCTAAGTTTTGCAACGACCTCAACTATCTCTTTTTATACTTAACTACTTTATTCAAGTAATATATTAGTAAATTAACATATTTAAACTTTAGAGAGTTGATTGTTGATAAGTGTGAAAGAACCTTATTATTTGTATTAAATTGATATTATATTATATGATTTTATATAATTTATTAAAGAAAGGGTACTTATTTGGTTAAAAGGTAATTTCAAGAGTTAAAAAAAAGATAATGAGCTTAATGAAGATATTTTGAAGAGTTAAGGGAGATTTTGATAAAGAATTGGATAAATTGAAGATTTATAACAGACATAACCTTTTTTATACAAGTTGTGCAGAATACTAGCATAGGAAGTAAAATATGACTAACAAGTGATTTTAAAGCGCATAAGGACAACACAAGCCATGTAGCATGCATGTGTAGAAGCTAGAATGTGGTCAGAAGCATGTTGGTATTGTACACAAGTACCCTACATAGGCCTTGCTTAGGGTCGTGCAAACCTATTTCTTTACATTTCACCATTTTCAATCCTACACAACCTCAAACATGACTGTAGGATGATTGTGTAGAAGATATTTTGCCATTTCCTATAAATAGTGCCTTGACTTGTCATTTAGAAGAGATATATTTATTCCTACGAATCCTAAAGAAAAAAATATGTACTTTAGAGTAGAGAAATGCGATAGCTCATCCAAGATCACAAGACATCGATTCAAAGGTGTTTTCATCATGAATTCTTTCTATTTTCTATAATCTATCTTTGTATATCTCTAACTACAGAAAAATATACGTTCATACCTAGATCTTGAGAAACCCTAACCCTAATTTAGTGGCTCAATTATTTCATTAATGAATGTTTTGATTTCTTAAATCTATTCATGTGTTTATATTGTTTCTTTTATTTAATATGTGCACATATTATATCATTGTCTGATTCATGTTAATTAAGTCAAAAGATCAGTTTATAAGATAGGTCTAGGATGAATAGAGAAGTTTGAATGTAGATCATAGACATAAACTGCATAAAGTTTCTACACAAAGAATCAATCTTTGTTAGAATTTTGAACTATGTGAAATTATATTTGTAATTAATGATGAAAGATATTTCCATTAGTCATGTAGAATTAGAAATTAATATTTTTGAAAGAAATGTTAATTAAATATAGATTTCCTGCAATTTAAGAAGTCAAGAAACCATTAATGAACATTGTATAAGGAATGAAATCTAGGGTTATAGGTCCTAATGGAACGAGCCTTGTGCTAATTTATACTATAATCGATAAATACAATTACTTAGGATTAATCGTAGAGTACATATAAGGTTTTAATTTGATTGATTGTGATTAGTCAACACAACAATTGTAAAAATGCATAAAATTGAGGTCTCATCTATATCGATTTCCTCTGTTTTTTCTTTTTTCCTTTTTTCTTTCTTGTAACGTTTAAACTTTTATGTAGTCCTTATTTTTTTATAGTGACATGTCTTAAACCTACCCTTGTTCTTAAACTTCCACTATTAGTTTTACCTATGGTGCCACATTGATTATGAATTTGAACTCTTCACGTATTTCATTGGTTAGCTTATCTTAACATAAATAAATCATTTTTACATAGTAGACATTCGCCGATTACCTATCATTAAGGTGAAACTAGCAATATCCAGCTAAGATCGGAAACTTTGTATTGTTGTTGCTCCACTCTAAGTTTTAGTCTCATGACCTAAACTTTGTTGCCTTCCTATGCACAAAGCATGGCTGCGAATCAAATGCGCTCAACAACAATAGAATTTGATCAACCATTACATCAATATTATATAAGTCATTAACATGTGTTATAAACATATTATGTGTGTATTTTAACAATTTTCCTTTCAAAAATCCTAATTTTGTACAATTGTTACTTCACTACCATCAAATTATCTAGCATATCAGTCATGAAGAACATTTTGAACTTAGACCAAAGTTCTAATACAAATATCATTGTGTGACGCTCAGGCAATTTTGAGGCGACTGTGTTTAATCGGGGCAAATAACGAGTGCCATCAGCAAATTACTTTGAGTCTCAGAGAAGGGATACATTAAAAGCAAATTTGGCTTCTTATAAAAAAATTTGTTAGGAGATGATGCCTCTGTATTGATGAGGCCAACTAAGCCAGGATTATTAAAATTAGTTTGACACTGTAAAACTCTAAGAGGCACTCGTATTGGAAAGGATGGACATGGAATATACTTGGAAAGACAACAAAGAGAAGGCTTACTCACAAGCAATTTAAGGGAGGATAACATTTTATCTCGTAATATACAATACATTTTATATAACACAGTTGGAAAGTTATAATTTTACCATCGACAAAGGCCAACAACAAAATTTCTCTAGTTAAGATGAGATGTGACTTTTGGATTTTAGATAATTGGCCAAAGCCTGCGTCTGCTTTATACTATTCTCTGCTAAAATCACAAGCATGTGTGCTATTAAGTTAAAATTAAGTTCATAATTCTATCAACATTTAAATAAAAGATATAGTCGAATGCCTTATAATTCCCAAATTACTAAAGCAACAACATACATTTGAAATGCTAACTCGTGGCTTTAGTACCAATTCAATTTGCATATCTCCATTTTTAAAGAAGCATACGAACCATAAAGAATTAAATTAGGGTACAAGTAAGGGGGGAAAAAAAAAAACAAAACGTAACAAAGTATAGAATATTATCAAAAGCTTCCACTAACTGAATGTAATTTATATGATGTGGGATTTGGTTAATGGATCCAGTGCTTTGATCAATCTTTCCTTGGTCGACTTGACTGAACATATTATTTGAACCGCTCCGATCCTTCTTAGCTACAATTTATTCATTCATTTATCAGAATTTGCTAAAAGGGGCAAATTAATTTGTCGTCTCAAATGCTTAAACCTCTAATAGGCATATCTAACTTAAAAACTGCACGTTGGGCAAAAAAAAATAGAAACCTAAGAATTAAATTATCTCACGATAGATCAGTTTAAGCTGTAAGCATGAAGTTATTAATATATTAATAGTGAAAGAGCCATTTCCCTCCACCGCCCATAATCATGATCTTTGAAGAGACTATATCATGTCGAAATAGAACCAAAATCCTAACATATTGTGAATATTAAATTTTACCATCGTCGAAATCTTTATGATAGTATTTGATGAAAAGACATGAAATTAGAATACAGTGTAAATGTATTAATTATTACTATTATAAGTGGAGATAACCTCAGCTGCTATCTCAAATTTGCATTAATTATTATTAAATTCAACAATGGAGACACAAAATTCATTGCCAATATAATTAATGGATAATTAATTATTTCAACCATGAACTTGATTAGCTCCATAATGGCTAATTTATTTCGGTAAACTACATTTTGCATAAGAACATTGTTTCCTGGCAAACAAAATCGACAAAAACATATCGTGTCATGATACCCTAGGCTACGTAGAGATAGACCATATCAGCCATTTGATTGGTTTAAAATTGCATTAGCAATTATTAAAAGATATTAAATCCAAGTACTTCTAATGCTTTTCTTTGTTATAGTAAATACATGTGATTTTACATTATGGAGGCGTGACTTTCTAATCCAAGCCTCATGTAATGAATTTACCGAGATTGATATATCACTTAGCATGATTAGACACCAATAAATGAGAAATTGAACTTTGCGGAGGAGAAACATAATTTTAAGTACTTTAGTTAGATAAGGAATGAATGCAAGTGGAGTGAAAATTAATTGAGTAATTACAAATTTTGTTTTCAAAAAATTATAGAGGTTCGTGTATATTTTATTTATTGGTATTTTCATTTGAATTTCTTTCTGATACTTCAATCTTCGAAGTATGAAGGAAATACTTCTTATGGGATTTAGTGAAAAAAAAAAAATTTCTTTCTAAATCCTTTACTTCTTTTCCTTTACTATTATAAACAAGGAGAAAGTAAAATTACTTGTTGATGCAGCAAAATATTTATAGTTCTATCACAAACCATTGATTCGTGCACGGATATTAGAATATGACCTTCAAATACCTGTTGATTCTGTGAACACATAGGTAAATGGCATCCAAAATCCGAAATTTATATAAAAATTCTGATGTGGTTCACCACCTAAGATAGGCATCGAAAATCATAAAGTATAACTGAACCAACTCTATCCTATTTAGCTAGGTACATATTTGCCATGCTTCCACCATCATCATTTCTTCTGTAATATAAAAAAATAAATTATAAAGAAGGCAAATATGTCATTTGAAATAGAATAAGAGGGTTTTATGGTCAACCCTAATATATGTATATATATATATATATATAAATGTTTTGTCACATGGCAGTCACATGATTGAAGATAGTCATGTGATCGAAGACAAGAATTTAAGCTTTTACGTCGTCGACCTTGGCTTGTATGCCATCGACGTACATGCCAGCCTTCATGTCCATAAATTATTTCCGAGTTAGAAAGGCTACCGGCTTTGGGCTTTTATACAGCCAGCCTTCATGTCCAAAAATTGTTTTCGAATTATAAAGGCCGTCAGCTTTCTTATAAAGGCCGCCAACCATTTTGTCTTGGGATTTTTTTGGTTTTCTTTGTGTTTTAAGTGACCTAGCCTCATTCCTTCTTCTTCAAAACCTCTCATATGCTTTAAAAAACCCTAAGACATCCTCTTAACCTATAATCTTGCATTAAGGAGAAACAAGAACCAAGAATAGGTAATTGATCCTTCTATATTCCCTTTTGATGGTCTAAAAGTGCTGTCTTTCCTAAAATAATCATTTGGATGAAGGGATCAAGTTCTGGAAGAAAAACCTTAAGTCTTGTTGGAGTTTTGTGTTATGCAATCAAAGAGGATCAAGAATCAAAATCTAAGGTAAGTAAATCTTTTCTATCCTTGTAGAGATATAAAAATGATTTCTTTTATGAATTTAGTTTGATTTTCATTGAAGAAGAATTTTAGGGTTTTGAGAAATTTTAAGAAAATTTTGTTCTTTTGGAGATTTTGTGATTCTATGATCAAGAAGACATGTGAGATTGATTCTTTTAACCCTTTTGATAATTTAAAAATATAATCTTTTGTTAAAATTATTGTATTGATTGATAGGAATCAAAATTATTGGAGAAATTTGGAAGAAATCCCAAAATTGTAGTGTTTGAGGATTTTGTGATTTTTCAATCAAAGGAGGTAGGTGTGTATGAATCTAAGAATTTTTAATTCTTGTAGATTTGGTTATTAGTTCTATATGTTTAAGGTTTAAGTGATTGAAGGATTTTGTTTATTTTATGAAATCACGTGTTGAATTAGAATTTGCTTGTGATAAGGTGATTTGGTGAATTAGGGTTCTGTTCCTAAAAGGATTTCAAGTACGATCTTACCTTGCTTGTTGTATATGCTTATAGGTTTAGAATTTTAAATTAACCTAATTCTATTTGGCTTATAATTAAATTGTTTTCTGCTTGTGCTTGGTTGCAGTTAGTAAAGACCAGTCAAACTTTGATATTAGCATTGGCACCTTGATGATCTGTATGCGTCGTTGTCCCTAATAGAGTTGTACACAGAGATTATTCCAATAGTTTAGGAGTAGTGCAAGTACGTCACCTCGAGTGGGAGGATCACATCTAACACCAATATATATATATATGTATCAAACTATTTTATATAAAACTTGTTTTTATGGAGTCATGAGTTACTCCAGGTATATGACTAGTTGCAAATAGTTATAACCTGTATTGTTTGCTGGCTTATCAAAGATAGTAAATTGTGCTTGTTGCATTAGTTAATAAGGTGTATGTGATATTGCATGATGCCTGTTTATGTACATGTATTTGTGGTTTGGCGTACTAGGCTTTTATGCTCACCCTTTTATCTTTTTGAGGAAAAAGAAGATTCAATATTGTTCGACCTTTCTAGTTATGATGTGGTGCTAATTTCCCAGCTGATTATTAGGAGATTTGAAGTTATAATAGATGGAATTGCAGACTCTAAAATATTTTAATTAGTTATAAAGATCTTTTGGAGTTGGATTTTAGTTTTTATTATTTATTGTTGTTTTAGGATTTTCTTATAAAGTATTAAATTGGTTTATGATGATGTAAGGTTTATGCCAACAGGACTGTTTAATATTTTGTATTAATGACTAAAATATTTGAGAAGTTTCCTTCTTATGAGAGTATTTAGAGTTATATTGTATTATTATTGTGGATTAGTGCTTCATAGTCTTAGCGTGTCATCTATGTTAAGGACACGTGGCAGGTTGTAATGCCTCCAGGTTAAGGTGTTACAACTTCAATTCGTACTTTCCTAATCTTTTCCTTAATTCAACGATAATGTTGAGGGTATTTCTTTGAAATTGCTAATATAAATTTCCATATATTGATTTTTTTTCTTTTTTCATTTTCCTTTTGTTTTATGTACTTGTTATCATCTCATATAAATTATCACTAAAATGAGTATACTTAAACGACTAGATTTATGACTTCCAATATGTACCTTGTAAGGACTAACATGGCTCTTATATAGAGTCAAGTGTATTTAATCCCTAACCACATGTAATCCTGTCATACTACATGAAAAGTTGTCTTTAAAGAAGGTGTTTGTAGAGAATGTTTATCTAAATATGCTATAAGAATCATTTTTCAAAAGCTATTCATTAAGAGTAGTATCATATATACTATTACAAAACTTTGTTGTCTTGCCAAAACATAGCAAAATAATTAATACAAATATATATTTACAAACTAAAGGCTTAAGATCGAGCCTTAACAAAAAGAATAATTACAAATTTGAAAAGATCCTTAATAAAAATTACATCATCCGTAAAAACATTTTTCTCAAATATATTACAAAAGCAACGTCAACATGGTCAGGGTCTCTATTCATCCCATTTACCCAAAAATTCCTCAAGTCAGTCCCAGAACCCAATTGATCACACACCTTATCTTCTTCAACACCTGCAATGAAGCAACTTGAGCCAATGGTCCAATACACAAGTAACACAAACCAATACAAAGTGACAAGCACTCTTAAACTGAATGTAATGCAACAATCATCAAATTATTTATTTGTAGTTAAGTGTAACAAATAAAAAATAAAGTATTCAAGCTTTGAGAACAAGCCATTGGGAAGTTAAGGGTCCTAAGTAATAGAAGCTGCTTAGGAGGTTGATATAGATAGCTCGAATATCTATGTCTCCTATATCTAACTGAAAAAGAATAGTAGTGTCATCTAGGGTTCACAACCATTTCTCATCCTCGCATAACTTAATTCATAATATCACTTATTTCAACTTATTCTATAAACGTAAACTAAATCATATTATTTCCTTTTAAGAATACGTAAATATTATACCGATATCGTTACCCCTATCAACTATTCGCTGAGCCACTTATAAGCGTCATTACATCATGATAAATGTGGCCTAAGCGCCTAACTACTATATTAACGTCGTTAACAAGGTTGTTGCTCCCCGCATCGGATTCAACAGCATATGCACAAACAATTCAATCGGCTTTTAAGCCATCTTTGATTAATGTCAAATTTGAAACATCTCTATCTCAATATTCAACAACCAAGTTACTATATACCTGAAATATTACGTATGTCACGACTCTAATATGGGGGCCTAATAGGATTTATCTAAAGCCATCATATCACTTGTGCACCCGTAACATGAGAGCCGTCTTGTATGTCAGAGTGTACAAGACTCTATTTATTTATAAAAGTTTATCATATAATATATTACAATATTTCAACTATGGAATCCGGTTTTCCAATTTCCACCAAGATCGCAGAAAATCGGTATCCCCCACCAAATAGTGAAATTGGGTTTCAAACTACAACTTACAAATTTCAACAATATAAAATTTACATTCTAAGTTTACAATATCCTATATCTCTATCTTCAGTAGAGTTCATTGGAGAAGCTCTTTTCACACATTTCTAGCCCAATCCCAGCTAGTAATAATCCTACACAAAAACTGTTAGGGGGTGAGCGAACCACAGGCTCAGTGAGATAACCTGACCAGACCACACATCAAACAATAGCAACCAAGTATAATTATCAATCATATGTAATGCAACAATCAATCATATGCACATTACAAGCTTGGATGATCTAGAATCCAAAGCAGGATGAAGATTTACTGTCACGCCCCGAGGGTATTCTAATAATAATAATCAAGAACCACTCGATTACCATTATTAGTTTACCTTCTAGGAATGACATGATTTTCAAAAACAGGATCTTTTAGTTGCTTTGATGGAATAAACAAACATATATAAGATGTAAATTAGTACACAACTATTACAAACTATTATATTACATATCATACGCTTCGGAATTCCTTACAACCTTAACTGATGATTCTAATGCACATTAAATGCATCATAAGACTACTACAAAAATAGATATTCTAGTTCTATACTAAACTTTAAACTTCTGGCTTCTATTCTCTTACCGGGACCATGCTCTTTAGTAATGAGCCACGGCCGCAGAGTGAACCTGAAATGACTGTGGGAGTGTGAGCTAAAACACGAGCTCAGTGAATAACCAGAACTTATTACACATAGCATACAAGTTATTTAACAATCATATGAAATGCAGCAATCACACAAATGAACATTACAAGCTTGGATAACCCGGAATCCAAACAGGATGAAGATTTACGCCCTCCCATCGGGGTTGAAGGATCACAATCTATGGTCCACCTACCCAGGAGAGACTTAAGCTTCCAGGAAATAACAATCTCAAATTTAGTTATCTCTTTAAACTTATCATGTTTCATTATTTATTTCCTGTTTAGCTTTAGAAACTCCACTAAGTGTTAGTTATTCCCACGTAATACCATAAGCGGCGTCCTTCGTTTACCATGTAGTTCCTATGGTATTAACATAACAAAAGTAATCTTGCAATTAACTACTAGCCCTCTAGCCTAGATAATTCAAGCCTTACCAGAGATCCGGGAACTAACACGTAGTAGGCTACCACTTACTCAATGCTTTTTATGCATAGTATGTAATGCATGATTATTTTCCATTATGGTACCAATAGTTTTTAATCAATTTAGGGGTGATCAAACAATACAGACACTCAATTAGATACTACCTACATTATCAAGATACACGCAATGATGTTATCACTTATTTTAGAGTGACATGGCAATCAATGGAATACAATACACAACTTTCAAACAGATTACCAATTTTCATTATCTTTGTATTTAAAGTTCACTACTAGTACAAGCACAACCAATGTAATAAGACTGAGTCACTCACCTGCCCATCCTATTTAATCGTAGTAATCTTCAGGTAGGTCTTCCCCAATACCTGAGTCACCTATTAAGAAATAAAAATAAATATTAAAATTTCAGACTATACAACCTAGTTCCTATGAACATTTAAGTATTCTAATGGGTGGTATTTGGAAAGTTTAACAATTTAGTTAATTCATTTTATTGTGCAAAACTATTAGTTTTCTTTTAATTACTTAATAAATTTTTCTTATAAGGTATAGATGTTCCTATACACACAAATTTGGATTATTTAAATTTCCATTGATATCTATTTATATATAAATATGCTAAATATACTTAGTATTTACTAACTCATAATATATATAAATATATATCTTACTGTGAAAATTTCTAATAAAAGAATTTATTAACTTAATTATAACTATTTCGAAATTATTTTTCTCTTTTTGTAACTCATAAGAACATTAATAGTTATCATCATTAATAGCAGCAAAATAATTATATTATCAACAATACTAAAACACTAATGAAAAGACTAATAGCAATAGTGATAGCAATAATAAATAATAATAAATAATAATAAATTCCTGAAAATAGATTATATTCCATCACATTTATATTTTAATTAATATTATTACTAAAGTAATTTTAGTCTTGTAACCAGATTTATTATTATTTCAAAAATAATATTTTCGAAATTCTAAAAATTCTTTTAATAATATTAAGGATATTAATAATTAGAATCTATTATGCAGGAATTACTTAACAAAGTAATTTATATTTCTAAAGGAAATTCTTTTTAGATTAATAATAATAGATTAAATAATTAATCATTCTATATCCGAAAATAATTTTATTTTTTAATTTAAATAAATAAATAAATTTCGGTTTTAATATTATTTATAATATTATTATTATTATTCCAGAAAAATAAATAAATGCAGGAAAAATAATAAACATTCTAAAATTATAAATAATTAATTATTATATAATTATGTATACTTAATTTCGTTTTCTTTTCTTTTGGCCGAGAGGTGCACGGTTGAGTATGCCCGTACAAGGTGCTTGCTAAGGGGTGTACGGTTATGTACGCCCGTACACGTTGCTAGCCGAGGTCGCACGGGTTGAGTACGCCCTACAACGTGCTGGTTGAGGGTCGCACGGGTTGAGTACGCCCGTACAACGCGCTGGTTGAGGGTCGCACGGGTTGAGTACGCCCGTACAACGTGCTGGTTGAGGGTCGCACGGGTTGAGTACGCCCGTACAACGTGCCTGGGCTTATCGGGAAGCACTGTTCATCGTCTTCCCCGATGAGTCATGTCTATTTCCGATGAATCCCGACGTTAAAATGTCGAGATTTTGGATCTAAAAGACTCCTAAGGACCTAATAAATCTAAATATCCAAAAATCATAACCTAAAAACAACATGCTATTCATGATCTCAAATCATTAAGTTCGGCTAGGGTTTAGAAAATTACCTTCGTTGTGGTTTCTTGATGAAATCCGAAGCTCCTAATGGTTTGGTTAACTTCCTAAGATGTTTAGAAGTCAGTCTCAATTCATAAAACTAGAAGAAAACTTGCGGAATGAAAATCACTTACCTCAAGTTTGTTTTGAGACGTTTTCCCCAGATTTTTGTTCGAATTCTAGAACTAGATTGATTCGAGCGTTTAAAACTTGTTTTCTGGGTTTGTTCTATTCCTAGTAAGGTGTAGTTGAGTCCTGGAAGGTTCGGAAGAGTTTGGAATTTGTTTACTTAGCCATCCGAGTTCGTTTGCATATATATATATATATATATATAAGGAATGTAAGCTTCAGCCGCGTTTCTTCCGCAAACCTAAAGCAATTTGCTCTTGTTTGTTGTTCATTGCCTCCCTTGTTTGATTGTCATAAATATGTGGAGTGACTTGGCCAACTTGCATTGGTTGAAGTAGATTTGTATTGACTTTAACATGGCTTATTGAAGGATTTTCGGCTCACCAAATTTAAGGAGATCTCAGCCCTCCAAAACAAATGTAATCCGTCTCCAGTAAGCTAAGATCATGTATATATATATTATATAATAATTAGATTTTGTTAGTTAAGTTTTCGGGTAGTTTAATACACTATTAGGGTATATTTTAGCTTATATATGTAAATGTATATATACAAAGGTCTTTAATGAATCCTATGAAGTTTTTAGTTTAACAAAAAGTACAAATTTAAACTTTAATAATACGTATCTAATTGTTTAAGAAAAATTTATCCTACGCGATTGAGTTTTAAAAGCTTTTCGGGTCAATTTTCGTTTTAGGCTCTAAGGGCTTTAGAAAACCCTAATTGGGTTATTGGTATGATTCAATTCTATATTTGAGGTCTAGATCTCAAGTTATTCATCAGTTTATGTTTTTATTGGTATTTATAATCCTAATCGTTTATCTTGAAATCACAATTTTCTATCTAAAATCCTATTGAGTAATTTATGTAATATTACTACTAATATAGGCTATACTAGTTATATATTTTAGATTTGGATACTCACTATGAAATCTTATCAATGTAGTTTATTATTGACTAGAGCTCTCAAATTCTAGGGTTCCAATGCAAATATAGATTCATTACTATATCTTGTTTCAATTCCCGGTTTCTATTGAATACTAAGGTAATCACTTAATATCTATATTTAGGTTTTCCTATAGAAACTGTCGGTTTAACAAGGATTCGGGTTTAGGACTTGAAGTTTCTTTTGATCACAACCCAAATTATTAACTCGGAATATGAAATCTTGTTTTTGGAAACAATTGGGGTCAAAGAAGTCTTTTCATAAAATCTATGAGTTCCAAACCGATCAAATTTAGAGTATCTATCTAAACTAGGGTTTCTAATTAACTCCTAAGGTTACTGTTCGACTTCATAATTTCTAATCTAGGGTCATATCGTATGATGGAAGTTTTCGGGGTTTACATTTACGCCCTCTTCATCGGGGTTGAAGGAACCGATCTAAGGCCCACCTACCCAGGAGAAACAGAGAACCATAGGAATAACAACACTCAGTTTCTTCATTCAATTTTCTTTTGGAACAAAGAGACTCCATTAAGTGTTAGTCATTTCACAGCGATACCATGGGCGGCGTCCTTCATTTTCCAGTTAGTTCTCATGGAACCGACGGAACAAAGGTAAGCTTGCGTAGAACTAATAGCCTCTTGCCTAGAAAAACCAAGCATTACCAGAGAACCGAAATACTAACACGTAGTAGGCTGCCACATCTCCAAATGCAGTTTATGCAAATTGTGCAATGCATGTCTGTTTCATTTATAGTACTGACAGTTGTTAATCAAGTTTAAGGCGATCATACAATTTACAAACAATCATCAACATATTTCATACAATATTCATCATACAATAGGATTATCACTTATATTATGATAATTTGCCATTCAGTCATACACCACGCATCATGCAGTATCCCAATCCTGCATGCATATCAATTGAATATATATATTATTACAAGTGCAACTACATTACAAGCACAAGCAATGTGATAAAGTCAAGTAACTCACCTGGGGTCCTCGCTAAGTTGTTGTATAAGCTATCGATAATCCAGAAATTGATCTATTTTCCTATGAAAGGAAAATAACAAGGATTCATTATCGGACCGTTGCTGTAAGAGAAGTCTTCCTATAATTAAAGGCGCTGATTCCAATAGCCGGATATTAGACTAAATCTGTTACTTTAATTATTGCATCGTTAACTAACTTAATTAAATCCTTATAGATGCCTAACTATTCTGTATTGGTATTTGATATAGTTTTTATTAATTGCTATCTATATTTTTTACTCAAGGGGTTTGTCTTTTCTTAAGTTCTACTGCTTTTAGTAGAAGATTTTTATTTAGTAATTCTTTGCCTGTCAACCTTATCTGTCTCTCAAGTTGGTATTTTTATTTATTTAAGGGTATGTTCTAGTATTTATATCTTTCAAAATTTATAGAATCGTATTTAGATATATCAAATTTCTATTATACTTCAGTTTCATTCTTGTTGCAAAACAAGCTAAGTTTAATACAATATTATCATCAGTAATATTAGTTCTGAAACGTTAATATCAATATTAGTAATAAATACAGGTATAATAATAACAATTATCTTCATACCATTAGTAAATAATAATATTAATAACAAAGAGAATAATAGTATTGATGTTAATATAAATATAGTGATATTAACATAAATAATAACAGTATTAATAATCCTAATGAATTTTAATGATAATATCAATAATACAAAATACTATAATCAGTAATAATAAGAAGGGTAGTAATCAAACTATATCAATAGAAACAGCAATAACCTTGGTATTGGTTTATTGAGATTGAAAATTGAGTGAATTTCTATTTACGATTTCTTATTCGTTTTAAATCCGATTTCGTTGTATAAATAGTCGATTTGGTAGTACTCGAAGAGTACTTTATAGTACTCAAATTATTTTTTTCAAGAAAAGAGATTTGTATAATTTTTAAATTTATGAAACACATGCATAGATTTCAAGTGATTCCTAACAATTTAATCAAAACTTGTTTTGATCATATCTAACTCATTTCTAATTCGTTTTTTATGAATAAATAGTCGTTTTCATAGTATTTTCTGAGTACAATCCATTAATTGTCTTAGTTTTATCAAACAAAATCATAAGGGGGCGAAAAATACAAGAACAGCCTGTTCAATTCGTATAAATATGACAGCAGTAGTTTAATTTTTATTTTTGCGATATCTAATTCGTTTCTTATCCGTTTTTAACAAATGAATAGTCGATTTCATAGGATTTTTCATGTTCTTTCCATTGGTGAGGTCATTTTTGGGTTATAATAAACACATTAATACAGTTTATTTAATCTTCCTAGGGATACACATAAGTCATCTAAATTCCAACTTAGCTTTGTTGCAGTTTAAGTGTAGTTTTGGTTTTTCCTTTCTAAGATTTGGATTTCTTTACTTAAGAATCTTTAAGTTAATGTGTTTATTTCCTAAATGGTCTAGATGGCATAAATATACTATTAGACTAATCTTGATATATTTATTGGACAAATTTCTATAAAGCAACATAACAAGTATTAAACTTATTGTAATTCTTACCTGGTTTGGATCATAGATGGGGTTTGACTCCTCCTTCTTGATAAAATAATGATCTAAAGAGGAAGTTGAGAAGATGAGTAACTAAGGAAAAACTAATCTAGCTAAACTAACATATAGATCTTATTTGATTTTCTTACCTTGTCAAGCTAGTTTTTCCCTTCTTGAATCTTAGGATAATTAGGACTTTTGATTGGGTTTTGGATGTTGTTGAAGAGGGAAATTGATGTTCTTGATGAACTTAGTGTGTAGATTGGGTATGGAAGTGAGCTAGGGATTTATGGTTGATCTTACAAGGGTTTTCTAAGCTTTTTAAGTTGAAGGTTCAATGTAAAAAGAGAGAGGAAGAGGCTGGACACACTTATGTTTGTAGCTGTGTTTTTGGGATGATTTTGTGATAATTATGAGCTCAAATTGTGTCTAACTTAAGCTTATATACATATATTAAGTCTAGGCTAAGTTTTAGAGGCTAAGGAAAAGGTTTTGGGCTTGAAAAAGATTCAAAATAGCAGCTGGAATAATTCATACGAATTTGTCATTTTTGGTTTGCAAATTTAGACTTTGTTCTGACAGATTTGTGGCTAATCTTTGAAGGCTTTAATTTTGTTGGTTTGGTAGTTAATTAAGTTCATTTATGTGTGTAAAATAGGGGCTCAAGTTACAAGAAAATCGGGTCAAAATTTTGTGTAAAACAGGATCAAATTCCAGGTTTTCTGCTGCAATTTATTTGTTGATGTTTTCCAGCCGGTTTGTATGGTTTTATGGTCAGACTTCCCTTGTTGTTTTCTAGCTAATAAATGGTGTTTGAGGTGTACATTTAGAGGCCTACTATTGGTTTTTATTTTGTCAAAAATATCATCTTAAATGAGCCTAGAATTTACAAAAATCGGAGCTCAATTTGCTGCTGTATTCTTGTTGATTTGTTCCCTGCTGCAGCTACTCTGTTCCACGGTGATACAAGCTCCTATTTACAGCTTTTTACTCTGGAATTCAATATGGAATTCTTATGTATTTAATGTGAATTATGGTTGAAGCTTTTCGATTGGTTGGGGTGTCATTATCAAGTGTTAAATTTAGAGCAAAGTTGGATGTAAGTTGAGCTTGCTGCAGTTGACAAATCCTTCCCCTGCTACAACGTGGAGAAGCTACCCCTGTCCCAGCCGAAATTCCAAATGTTGCAGCCAATATCTTTGAAGTTTGGACCAAAGTTGAATTTGTGTTAGGTTGTTGTTTACATGTCATTTTCATTAAGACCTTTGGGGCTTCAACTGGTGTGAATTGGAATGTAAATAGCGGCTGAAAGGAACGTGATTCCAACAGGAGTTGTGGACGTAAATTCAATTCCAGGAGCTTTTATTCAACGTGGAAATGCCGTTGTCCTTTGTTTCCAGCTGGATGTAGATGCGCGGGAGAGAAGCTGGGATGTGCTGCCGTGACGTGATGCTGTTCGTGCTTAGAGAAGGTGCTGCAGTGCGTGGGAGATTTTGTTCGGTCATCAACTGCTGTCTTGTGCATGGGACAAATTTTGTTTTGCTTCGGTCTATTGCACGTGAAGAGCCGTGCGTGGGGTGAGCTGCTGCGCGTGGAGTGTGGATTTGTCTTGCTCGGGAATTCCTGCTGCGCGCGCGTGAGAGCTCTCTGCCGTTCAAGAATCCAAGCCTTCAATTCTTGCAGCAGTTTGGAAAAATCTGACTTCCTCTTTTTTTATATTATTATATATATATATTTAATAGTTATTAACTAAAATATTTTTGCTAATAATAAATTATTTGCGTATAACTATACTTGTTATATTTACGTTTTATCGAGATAAAATTACCTAAGTTACTACGAAACTTTAAATTATTTGTATTTTCAATTTTTTTTTTTTAAAACTTCACACGATTAATTATTTTTAGTATTTTTAACTTACGTAATTAAATTTTCAAGTTCGATGAATTAAGTTAGGAACCAAGTCCTAATAAATTTAGAATTTCCTAACAATTATAATAGCAGCTTTGAAATTTTCTTTTTAGATCTAATTTGGTAATTATTGTTCAGTATTAATGTCTATTATGTATTTATAATCTTAGTATTTCCTCTTTAAATTATTGTTTTATACCGATAAGCTCTATTATTAAACTATATCTTATCGGTTTTGAAATTTGGAGTTACTTTTGATTATATCGTGAATTATCAATTCAATATATGAAATCTCGTTTTTGGTATCTATTAAAGCCAAGGAAATCTTTATTTGGGTTTTTCAAGCTACGAATGAATTTATTACAATTCAAAGATCTATTCTAAAATTTTTGTTGAATCATGTATTTTGGTATTAGTTTCACATTTGCCAATTAGCTTATTTTCTAGTTATGAAAATTATTAAAGATTATGTTGGCAATTCCAGATTTTAATTTCTAAATCTCTAAGTCTTTTGATTGAAATATTAGTGTAATTTAAATATTTATTTAAGATCTAAATTCTTAGATATCAATCTATTTTGATATTGTCGTATCCTTTGTAATTCTAATAATTTATCTTTAGTCTATATTTTTATAACTTGTAGGTTCTAAGAATTATTTATCCATTATTGTGATTTAAAATTAAGGTTAACTATGATTTGTTTATTAGACTATTGATCTTTACTAAACGTCATGTTTTACTGTATAGGAGTTATTTACACTAATTTGTTAATAACAACATATTTTATCTAGGCTACTTAATAGTGTTAACATATTAAAAATAGTTTGAACACCATTATTCATATTTAACAAACATATGATTTATTTTCTAAGTATTAAACTTAAGGAAAAAGAATTCAGTAACTTTATATTAACAATTGGTTTATCGTCGTTTTATATTATTTGCGATCATAGAGGTTACAGTTTGTATTTTCAAAATTTTTTATTGGTAACACTTTTAATCTTTCTAATTATAATCAAATTCATCCATACTTTAACAATTTCAAATCGAGAAAAATTTAGAGTGATTTTTACTACTTGTTCTAAATATTCTATATGATTCTATATTACATTTTTAATATTGGTTAAAATTAGATTACGTAAAATTAGGGGGATTACACCATGGACCTTGATGGATTTCTTTTGTAATAGATTAGCTTGATATAGCTTTAGATATATGTAATAGGTATTAAAGCTTTGTCTATCTTTTATGTCTTCCGTATAAGGCTCGTTATTAGCCTATATTTGTAATACCTATACTTGACTATGTATGTTTTAAGTTTACATCTTTTATAAAATGTAATGATAATGATGTTATGTTTTCTTAAAAGATTTTTAAATTCAATAGTTTTCATATTTGTTATGATGAAGATTTAGACAAACAATTATTTAAATACTTCTTGTAGGATAACCTTACATATAATACTGCAGATTATATGTGGTTGGGGATCCGTAATCACCTATTTAACTACTAGGGTGAGGTTTAGGTCTTTACACTAGGGCTACTATATGGTTTTAAAATATTAGAGATAATTTGAAAACCATGTATCATTATTTAATGATGTAGACTTTATTTTCTTTTCATTGAACTTAAGGTAAAAGGATGTTGAAATTTATAGTAATAGTCAATTTATCATTAATCATTAATTATCTAAGGTTATGGAAGCTACATTTTGCCTTTTGAAATTTTTATTGGTAAGGATTCTAATCTTTCTAACTATAATCAAATTTATTCGCACATCAATAATTTTAAATAGTGAAAAATTGGGAGTAATCTTGGTGACTTTTTATTAAAGTTCCATAGGATTTTATGTTATATATATTTTTTAATTATCATATTTAGGTTATGCAAAATTAGAGGATTATAAAGGCAAGCCAAATACCTTAACCTCCTAGAGGAACATTATTATACGTAATAACATCATCTAGTGTTCACAACCATTATGCATCTCCATTTATTTCAATCCATAATTATATATAGCTCAATCGGTACCCATAATCGTCAACTACATACAATACTCACCGAACATAAATGAACGTTATCTTAATACCATGTACCTATTAGTTACCCACCAAGCCACCATTAGTGACCTAATCGCCTAACTATCATACCGACATTGCTTAGCAAGGTTGTCATTCCCTGACCTAGATTAAACAATAAACACATAGACAAATCATTCAATTATTAGGTCATCTTTAAGTTAAGTCCATTTGAGTATGTCTATCATAGGCAAACAACACACATGTTACTGTATACCTAATTTCAAATCAGTAGACTATAAAGGATCACACAAAAGACAATAGATCGATTGAATATCTATTTAAAGAAGATTAATTTGTATAAGAATGAGGTACACAAAAAAATGATTCATATCAAATTGATTAATCAATTAACATAAGGTCTTATGTAACATAAGTCTTTGCGTTTTAATTAAATTAGATCTATTTAAGGTAATTAGGCTTATGTGATTTATACTAAGCCCATTGAATTCAGAAATTGAATTTGTTGTTTAGATGTATTGGGCTTTAGGGATCTTAGTTTAAGCCCAATAAGAAATTTTCTAAATGTTTCACCTTTTAGGACAATGGCTTAAGGGTTTAGGAATTGATTATATGAAGGAATATAGATATTAAACTAGGTGGAATCAGAATTTATTTTGAATTAAGTTCCAATTAGAGTAATATTGGTAATTGGATCAACAAATTCTATTTAAGCCCAATCAGAGTTTAATTTAGACCTTAATTAAATTACTAAGCCATCTAATTTCCCCTTTAGGTCCACTAAGGATATTTTAAGGCTTTTGAGTGTAGGGAAAGAATTTAAGCCCAATTAGGAATTTTAATACCTGAAATCAATAATGAACTTAAATATTTTATAAATAGACCCAACTTGAATAAATAAAGGGTATTAGGTTTGTAATATGGAATTTAAGCCCATAAAAATGTAAAGTAGGCATTGCTTATATTTTCAAGGTTTAGGCCCTAAATAGCTATGAAAGACTTATCAAGATTTAGTTTGGGACTATTTAATGTAAATAAGCCTAGTTGGCTAGAAATTATGTTATTGGGCCTAGGATTGTGTTTCTAAACCTATTTTATCTAATTAAGCCCATTTATTATTTAATCAATATCAATTCATTATATTTAATATTTTGGCCTATAACCAATTATTAGAGCCTAAAATTATTAATATTAGCTAAGTTAGACCTAAATTAATTTCCATGTCCATTTTAAATTATTTAGGTCAAGTTGGGTATATTTTTACTATCTTAGCCTATTTTAGATCATTTATGTCAAAATGAACATATTTCTACTAATTACGCCCATTTAAATTATTTTAACCCATTTAAACATAAAATACTTACTAATTCAATTTTATAGTCCTTTTTAGCCCTAAATTTAAAAGCCCATTTATTTGCTAAATATTCAATTTAAGCCCCTTTTGTATAGGTAAATGCCTATTTTAATAAGATTTGACGTATTTATCCCATTTTAGTTCATTTAACTCAATTGAGACCAAAATTGTCAACGAAGTCCATTTAATATGTCAATGCCCACTACAATTTATTTTACTTGATTTAAGCTCATAATATGTCTATTGATTCATTTTTTTTTAAAGGTTCTATTATCCCTAAATTAGCCTATTTGACCTATTAACTTATTTCTATCCAATTTAATTTGAGAAGACTTAATAATTTAAAAATTACCTAAGTTAACTAATTATAGCTAATTATATATTAATCAAGCTAGTTTAGAAAAAATATTAATTATTTTAGCCGAAACATGCAATTTTTAATTTTGAAACAAAGTAAGAAAATAGCTAGACGAATTGAAATTATTTTTTTAAATATTAAATGAATTTCAAAACTACAAAATTTCAGTTTGAAATTAGACATATTAAAATATCATTTCCTGAAATTTTTTTCAAAAATAAAATCATTTGATTTTTTATTTAAATTTAACAACTTAGATTACTATAAATTATCATAGTAAATTATATTTATTTTTTAAAAATAGTAACTGACTTTAAAAATAGTAAATGAAATATTAAGCTATCATCCATAAAAATTTCATGCAAAAAAAATTCTTCTGATATTTTATTTATCTATTAAGTCTTTAAAAATAATAAACCAAATTGAAAAATTGTCAAACTTTCAAGTTTACATCCTAAAGTAAAAAACAATAACTTTCATGAATTTTACCTAAAAAAATTTATTTAATTCATTAACTAATATCATAAAGCTTATGTTCCAAGGTTATTAATTTCTACTTAGCATAAATAATAGCATATTTATTTGATTTCATCATGAAAGATTATTTGACAAGTCACATAAAATATATTAAAATAGAATATATGTCATAACATTCCATATTCATCTTATATATCACACAATTTAATTAGGGCATTACCGTCACATACAATACTTCATGTATTACATGCTCAGCTTCGCTGAATGATATGTTTATAGTGAATACTTACTACTCGATTTTAAATTATAAAATCCCTTAATTAGATTCTGCAAACAACTAGATTTATAATTTTCAAAATAAAATTTACAAAACATTTTATTACGTACTCTCACCAAAGCATACTGACTTTCTAAGAAACAAAACTGAAATACCTTAAATCTTCACCTAGATTAGAAATTGAGTTTAGATAGATTAAATGAATAAAATGAATTATAGGATTTAATTAGACAAGTTAGCTTAATTTAATTAGCTAATAATTAAGTTGGTTTTGAGATTTGAAATTCCTAAAATCCTTAAATGTGTTCTAAAAATGTTTAGAGGATTCCTAAACTCTTGATTTTATTCCTAAACACTAATTCCTAAATTTCAGTAAAATTTGAGTTCATTTGCTTGAATAAAATATCAGTTCTTAAACCCGAACTCAATTAAATATCTTTGTATCCAAATTAAATTCTAAATTAAGTTCTTATTTTAAGATCTTAATTTATAGTCTATTGGTTCAGAAATCATCTTTTAAATACTTCTGGAACTATAGATATTGATTGATAGTTCTAAACCTATACCATTTCTATTTTATATAAATTTAGCTTTGTTTTTTTTCTTTTGTTTATTATTTTCCTTTTGCTGCTGCCTCTTCTTTCTTTCTTTTTCATTTTTCGTTTTTCTCTTTTCTTTCTTCTTTCTTTCTTCTTCTCTTCTTCTTCTTCTTCTTCTTTCCCTCTCCAAATTCAAGACTTGAATCCAAGATCAAAGCCAACTAGAGGATGAATCAAGATTAGAAGATGAACTAGATAGAGAAAACCGAGCTAGAGGATGAAGCTTCAACTTCTTTTCTTCTCTAAAGCTAAGTATACTTTGTAAATTGTTTTTTTCTTTATGAATTAGAACTTAAATGTTGTATTAATGTTATACATGAGTTGAGAAGTGTTGTTTAAGTTTGTATTTGTAAAGTTTATGGTTGATGGAGTTGGTTTATTGAGGAAGAAGATGAATAGTGAAATTGGGGTTTGAAGTTGTTTATGATTATTATAGTGATGTTTGATGTATTGAAGTGAGAGTTTATGTTTATTAGATTGTATTGAGATCAAATAACGAGTTTTAAGAAGCTTGAAATGAATTTGGAGTTTGAAACATTTTGAACAAACGTTTTTCGCAAAATGAAAACAGGGAAAAATTTGACAGCAGCGTATTGCATGAACACTGGCAATCAACGCTACTGGTGTCGAATTCTATGCTGCCGGCGTACGTGTGAAATTTGGCGGTGTTGGGGAGTCACACGGTGACCAGATTTCTTGACCTCTAATGCTGGCAAATTTGAACTTTACGCCGCCGATGTTGAACACCGGTGTTGGTTTTGTAAATTTGCCCAATTTTGTAGCCTCTTCGTAATTTAGCCATAACTTCTTCATACGACCTGCGATTGAGGTGATTCAAGTTGCGTTGGAAAGATAAGAAAGAGGTATACAACTTTTATGTTTTGAGTTTTTGCAAATTATAAATGTATCAATGCTTAACTTTTAATTCTTTCCAACTGATATATTTTTCAAGCTAAGCTAAAAACTTGTTATAATTATTTTATATGTGTTTACTTTGACAAATGGATCTTTTTGACCTAAAATGAAATAGATAAATAATATTTGATGTGTAATGATGATTTAGTGATATAATTAAACATGACTTAGATAGATTTATAGATTTAATGAATAATGAGTTAAATATGCGAGTTAACATAAAATGAATCTAGTTACTTAATAAGTTCAACTTGACTAAATAAACTTGAATAGGATAAATGAATTAGAATGAGTTAGTTTAACAACTTTAGCTTATTAAATGATTAAGTTTAAATTATTTGGCTAAGGTTAAGCAAAAATGGGTTAGTAACAAATAATAGAGTTAAATGAATGTATTAGGGTGATCTTTGAATAACATAAGGAGTATGTTGTTTTGTATATGTATAGATATATTATTGTTGTGGGATAACGTGCTGTTAGTTGTTTTGTATATATATATTGATATGTGAATAATAAGTTGTGATATGGTTTATATTTAATATGAATGAGTACTAGCTTAAGTTCTTATGTGAGTTCAATTTCTTGAAACAGATTGGTTTGGTTTTGGTTTCGGTTTTGATTCTTTTGGATTGGCTTTGATCAACCTTCTAAGGCTCTGTTTGGGGATTTTATTTAAAGGTACGCAGTAACCTGCGTGATGATTGATAAGATAGGCATCCTATATGGATTAAGAACTTAAAGACAGCTTAATAATTGATGAGTGTTGGTTGTGCTTTACGTCGTTGAATCCGGATCCGGGGAGCGACAACCTTGTCATGATGCAATGACGTGTTAGTTAGGCGCTTAACCAAGTCATGATGCAATGACTTTACCATGATGCAATAGTACGCTATGATGTAATAGCGATTCTTTTTTGTTAAGTGGGTAACCAATAGGGGAATAGTATCTGAGTAAAGTTTACTTAAACTTAGGGGGAAATACCATGGTTTAGTTCAAAGTTTATGGGAACTTGTGAACTAGGCTCATGTTATAGACTGAGTTTAAGTAGAGTTGGGCAACGACTTTTGAACCCTAAATGAAGCTATTTTCTTTATCGATTAGATATAGGAGATATAGATATCCGGTCTATCTATATCAACCCCCTGAGCAGCTGCTGTTACTTAGGATCCCCAGATTCCCATGGCATGATTCGGAGTGTGAGTGCTCCTGTGATAGTTGTTTATTTACTTTAAAGAAAAGATAATAATCTATGGCTGTGCATTGCATATAGTTTAAGTCGTGTGCCACTCCGTGTGTGATTGTGTTACTGTGTACTAGGCTCCGGGTCATTATTGTTGTTGTTATTCTTTTTACAGGTATTGTTGTTGTTGATGATGTTGATGGTGATGAGTTCTTGTTGATGTTGTTAATGTTGTTGATGAGGATGGTGATGGTGATGATGATTGATGTGATGATGTTTGTCTCGGGTTTTGGGCGATTCTGAAGATATGGGAGAATGAGTGAAGTGTGATAGGATCGAGATATTACTTGTATTTTGTTTCTTCTTTTGTTTTGTTTTGTAAGAGGACTGGATATATTTATAAATTGTATTTTCTTTTAAGGGCTTGTTAATGCCCAATTGATTGTAAATGATTATCTATCCCTAAGAGTAGATCATAAAGTGTTTTTATAAAGTTAGTTTCTTAGAAAATTGGTTTGCTCTGTAAGGAGTAGAAGTTTATAAGTTGTTTTATAAAATTTGATTTTCCGCTGCCGAATCCAGTTATTTAGAAATCTAACTAAACGATTTCATAAATTCTAAAATTGGTCTAGTAATGTTCAACATAAATACCTTCTTTTAAGACAACCTTGCGTATAATTCGTAAGAGTTATACGTGGTTGGAGACTTGGTGTACTTAATCTGAGA
This sequence comes from Combretum micranthum, assembly GCA_024138025.1. NCBI lineage: Eukaryota > Viridiplantae > Streptophyta > Magnoliopsida > Myrtales > Combretaceae > Combretum > Combretum micranthum. Next base: position 2,206 of record JAMXBD010002743.1, on the reverse strand, counting down.
ATTGAGCATGTCGGGTCTTTACAAATGGTATCAGAGCAATGTTTATCTTGAACATTACTTCTTGCATAATGAATTAGGTTGCATTTTAGAATCGGTGAGTTGAGTGCAGGAAAGCTTGGGAATTCGGTTTGTTCATTTGCTTGTTTATTGTTTCTTGTTGTTTGATAAACCATTAGTTAGTAGTTAATAAAATTGATTTGATACACTAAATTAATCAACTTGGCTCAAATTTATTTTCTGTTGATATTTGAAAATGAACTTAAATGAACATTGCATGATTTCTATGTGTTGTATATATATATATATATGTTTCTTTTAAATCGATTTGTCTTATAGTATATTTGTGAATGCTATGAGGTATATTGTGTGTTTGATGTAATGTATACATGTATGTTTATTATGTATTTTTGTTATATTGTGAGAGTATCTTTAATTCTTGCTTGTAAAATGAACTTAATTCAAATTTGACTAAATGTAAATAGAGCACAAATGATTTAGACAAACACTAGGATTTATCCCCTTAAATCCTCTAAAATTTGAAAGTAGACTTTAGTGATTGATGTATGTGTTTTGCATAAATGTTTTTGTTTAAATAAAATATGATAGACTAAATAGAGCTTCCTCTCTAAAATTTCATTTGTTGATATGTTGACAAAACCGAGAAATCGAAATGAGAAGAAAATTCAAGATTTCGAGTGACCTTAACTTCTTAAAAGAGTAAATGTGATAAATATATGTTGAAATCAAATAGAAGAAAACTCAAATATTTCATAAAAAAAAAATGTTTCCTTAAAGTTGCATATGACCAACATATATCTCCCAAAAGCAAATGTAATGTCAAAGTTCAAAATGAAAAGAATAACTCCATATTTTGAGTAGATTCCAAATCTACTAATACGATAATATACTAATTGAAAATCTAATAAATTAGCAAAATAGAAAATTTAAATTAAATATCAAGATTCAATTCAAATTCAAAATTCTCTCGAAAATCAAAAGATAAAATGAGATAATTGTTGAAATATTCTAAGTATACTAAAAGTAAAAGAGTTGGAAGAGAATTTTCAAAAGTCAATATCTTGTCAAAAAAAAAAAAAAAAACTTGAAATCCCAAAACAATGAATAGATAATCCTATATAATTGATTTCATATTCTCGATCCCAAATAGAATCAAATTCCATATAAATATGCGATCCAAAATGAAATGAAACATCTTGATTACCACCATATCAAGATGAAAACCAAACATAACATCTTTGATCATTAAAAGAATTTAGATATTGTATGTTTCATATGCAAATTGACATATATATGCAAGTGAGAATGGAATAGTGAGTTTATAACCCTCATTGTTGAGTCGTTTTGTTATGTCTTTTATTTCTTTTGTGTAGGTATTATCATTGTGTGTTATCTCAAGGTGAGATACACAAGTGAGTCAGAGTCGTTTGTTGTTTTTGTTTGAGTTTGAGTCTTCTTAAAATCAAGTCAATGGAGGGTTAAAATTGCTAAACTAATTCCTATTGCTTTATATATTTTGAAGTTGCATGGAAAATCAATTGAGTAAGTTAAAGAGATATTAAAGTTTTCAAAATCTTAAAATCAAAACATGAACGAATGATTTTCAAGAAAAGAACGAAATCAATATAACTTAAAATATCAAAATGTTTCTTAAATGAAAATGGATAGAAAATTTTCAAGTATTGTGATTAAAGAGAGAATGATACAAAATCTTCACATGTTTTATGAAACCAAAATGATAAGTATAAATGCAAAACTTATCAAAGTGAAATTTATACCTATTTACCAAATAACTCAAAGTGAAAATATGAGAACAAAACTCAAGAAAATGATCAGAGTGTGCAGCGAAAATGTAATGGGAAATAAAATCTCAACTAAGGAAAGTTTTTGAATGAAGAAGTTTAGAATAATATGATGTGTCTCCTATCAACAAAAGTTAAGTGAATTTTGAGGACGAAATTCTTATAAGGTGGGAAGAATGAAATACCCCAAATCTTCACCTAGATTGAAATTAAGTTTGGATAGATTAAATGAATCAAATGAATTATAGGATTTAATTAGACAATTGGCTTAATTTAATTAGCTAATAATTAAGTTGGTTTTTGAGATTTGAATTCCTAAAATCCTAAATGTGTTCTAAAAATGTTTAGAGGATTCCTAAACTCTTGATTTTTAGCCTAAACACTAA